>CM035103.1:24666715-24979215 GCA_020205505.1 Panax japonicus | reverse complement strand
AAAACTTTCGTTGCCCACGATGATGGGAAATCAAGTGGCCGAAAATTTTGCAACGAATTTTTAACGAACTTTTTTCCCGCCAATGAATTAGCAACGAAATTTTGCAACGACTTATGAATTTTGTTGAAAAAAGTGAAAGCCTGACACAATCTGCAACGAAGGACAACTTTCGTTGCTAAACATATACTTTTAGCAACGACTTATAAAGTTGTTGCCCGAAAAATCGTTGCTAAAGGTCCATTTTTTTGTAGTTTTGAGCTTGTAGACTGATATATATACTACTTATCCATGCCTCTAGATTACCCAGATACTTAACAGAATCGAATTTGGTGGTGGTCAAACATAGGTTGACCAACTGCTCAAGAACATTTCTGAAAACCCCAAAAATGTTCAAGAACAATTTTTCTGGCCTACTTTGACTGACCCAGATCTTACGTAGGTGATGTTGTTAGGTTGATATAATGTTATAGAAATGTACCCGGACATGTATGCTGCAAGATTGAACCATTAGAACCTTCATAGTAAGCCTAGAAGGCATAGATTCAAAGCTCTCAAGTAGGTACCTAGCACTGTTCTTCATTTCTGGGTAACCCAGAAATGAAGAATAGTTCTGACAATGATTTTAGAGGCCAAGATCTCTCTGATATGATATAGAATGGCCATTGAACTTGTTTAGGGTTTTAGTAATACATGAATACTACAATCTTAACACTTTAGCAGCCCAGAAAACATAACAACCAAAGATCAAATGCCGGTTAAACTACCTACCCTGTACAGTGAGTTTGAAGATCTGGGTTTGCTGATGAACGCTCAAGAACACCTATAGCGACAGTTTCGTCGCTATAGGGCCCTTTTAGCGATAGTTTAATTAGAAAATCAATTATTTTATTTAATAAATTGAAAAACAATAGTTTTTAATTATTAAAAATTAAAAATAAATTCCTAAAAATTATTTTAAAGCCTACAAATGAGTTTTTAATAATTTTGAATATATTTCATTAATATTTAATATTTTTAAAATATTAAAGTTATTTAATTTATTTAATTATAATATTAAATAAAATAATTAAAATTGATTTTAATACATGAAAAATCATTTAAAAATATATTATGGTGTTAGAAAATATTTTAATTTATTTTTAATGACTTTTAATATTTTGTGATGAATTTAAATAATAATTTATAATTAATGGTAATTAATTTATTTAATAAATGAATTAAATAAATTATGGAAAAATAGAATTTATGATTTAAAAATTATATAAAAATGGTTTAAGTGTTATAAAAATATTTTAAGTTATAAAATATAACTTTTTATATTTTGTCATGAAAATATTAATATTTTAGTATTAATGGTAATTATAGGATAAAGGATTTAACTGTTTAAAAATCATATAAATATGATTTTAAGGTATTCAAAATACTTTGAAATATTATAAATATATTATAATATTATGACATGTATTTCATTAATATTTGATAATAAATAAATATTAATGATAATAGAGTATTGTGGTATTTATATTATATAAATACGATATTAATGATTGAAAAATCATGACAAATGGTAATAATTATCTGAAAATTATTACAAACTTATGAAAAATATTTTGACTAAAAATAAAATTATTTAAGATAATTGTGAACCAGTTTAGACTGAGTCTTAGTGATATTAGGCTCAAGAATTATCTGTCTAGGCCGTCGGGATGCCAGAATTATTATGGCACAACCACTAAAATTTGTAACAGTAATGTATTATAATAACATTGTATATTTGATAGGATATTGATTCAGGTATTATGTGAAGGTTCTCGACCATGGGGTTAGTGCGTAAAGTTTAATGTATAAACAATTTATGTTTATATCTTCCACAATTGTTATAGAAATAGTATACCAGATCCTTGGTAATTAGGACCAGGATTTGGGGATGCTACAGTTGGTATCAAAGTTGTTGGTTATAAACCTTAAATAGGGTTACCTGAGACTAATAACCGCAGTGATTAGGATAGATACTAACTCAAATAGAGTTAGTAAGTCGATAAGATTCAAAGAGGAATCTCGGCGGGTTATAAAGACACGGAGTTCCCTAACTCTGATAATAAAGGTGAACAGTAATGGTGAATAAATAGACTCTAAAAGACTAAAGGTATATGGATAGGAGATTGTAAAACAAAACGTTCATAGTATGGAAATGAATCGTAATATATACGATGAGATCACCCCGTGATCGGATAAAGTTATTATAGGGAATAGAATCAATCGAATGATTAAAAAGTTTACATCAAAGATTGTTGTGCGTTAGTTATACTATGAATTGGTACAGATTCAGGAAAAGATTATGAATACGGATTTAACAAAATTCGTATTGAGAAGGGAGTTAGGATTAAGTAGAGATTATGAAATGTTTGTGTTGCACTGTTTTCTATATACATGTTGAAAAGGTGATTCTTTTCTCATGTGTATACTAGATAGATAGAATATAGGTAGATAATATAAGGTTAGGTGTGAGTTCTTAAAACTCATACTTATGGTAAGTTCGTGACTCATGATTACATGAAATGTTTATGAACTCATCAGCAAATGGACGTCAAAGGTCTGACTAGGACAAGTTCTTAAACTCATATGATTGTGGAAAGTTCCTGAACTTATAAGTGTGGTAAATTTGATGATCTGGGTATAGTTTTGTGTAAATGGAGTATTGAGGATAATAGGAATAGATAGACATGTTTAAGCAATTGATCATTAGTGGAGACATAGATTTTTTCAAAACTCCTAGCTATGCTAGACTTCAAACTTTTTGGACATCAAGCTAAATACGTACTATGTACTTTTGAAAATAAATTTTTATTCTCAACTTCTGGTGACTATTGTGTATGTGTGTACTGCGGGCCACCGACACCTCCTTACCTGTTGAGATGATAAAAAAGATTTACAATGATTTTTGAACGGTTTAAAGAATAGTCTATGCTATTTGTTTCGGCTAGACGAAAACGATTTTGAATGATTAAAATGTATTTTATTTATCATTAATGTACCATGTAACCTGGTGTAAGAATGATAAAAAATGATGGAGTTGTAAATACATGAATACTCAGTGTTGAATTAGATCTAAAAATCATCGTTCCACTATTGTATGATGTGTTATGACAAAGCCATATAATGACGGCATCCTGAAACGGGCTGCTAATATAGTACGGCATCATGACGTAATTTTTAAAATATTTTTTTAAATTTTAATTTGCCAACGGGGTTTGGCTCTACATTAATATTTCGTTTGAAATTGAATTCTTGATATGAGTCGAAGCTATTTGATCCGGCTAGACCAATGTTTATAAAATATTCTAAGTGTTCTTTGAAAATTTTCCCGAACCAAATTATTTTGGTGCAGAATTCTATGATAAGACTAAGGTGAACTGTGCAGATTGGATAAAATTATTCAATAGCAAGAATATTCACGAGAAATGATTAACGTACGTACTAGCAACGGTAGTTTACCTTCTTCGTGATTGTAAACATACTGTTAACCTTTGTAAGGGGTAGAGTACCTTTTTCTTAATTGAAATAGGTCGCAGGTAGTAATACCTATAAACCTAAGTAGTTTATGGTCTATATGACTCCTCAGCACTATTTGAAATTTTTTACTATGGTGAAGAATATATTGGGTAGCATGTGATGTTGTGTATGAATGGTGAATGGTGCACGGTGTAAGGTGTAAATTAAATTTTGGGAACAAAATTCTTAGAAGAAGGGGTGAATGTGACGACCCGGGAATTTAGACAATTTAATAAAATCTTAAATGATAGATTAAAGGTTAAATAATAGACCTAGACAGAAAATAAGTCAATGGATTTGGCATTTTTGGGAAGGCATTCTATGATTTTTTAAAAACAATTGGTAATGGTTTGCAGTGTTAAATATAGAAGTGTATATGCTCTGTGTGTATGGTTATGTATGTGTACAGAATGTTGTTAAGGGTTAAGGGTTGACCAGATAAATTATATCAGTGTCCAAACCCTAATATTACATTAAGAACGTCAGCGTTCAGTTAGAAAACCCTAGCGATTGATAAGAAACACTAATATTAGCTCTGGAAACCCTAATTTTAGATTTTGGGAATTTGAAACCCTAATTCAGATTATAAAAACCCTAACTTGGGATCTCAGAGACTTAAGTGTGTTAGTTTCTAGAGGCACAATAGTTATCTAGAAGGGAGGGGGGGGGTTGAATAGATATTTTAAATTCTTTCTTTTCAAAATACTTGTTAGTTTTGATAATGATTTAAACACAACAGAATTAAGATTTATTTATTTTCCCTTCAAGATATAATGAATTAATAGGAGTAAAACAGTTATGACAGTTATAGCAGTTATGGCGAGAATATAAGAGACATGGTGATTTTAAGTGGTTCAGAGCATTCAAAGCTCCTAGTCCACTCTTCTACTCCTCGAGTAGGAATCCACTAAGGATATCTTTACAACTTCTGAATCTCACAGATTCCTTCAAGACCAGCAGTCTTAGAACTTCTTAGTTCACTATTGAACTCTTCAAGTCTAGCAGAATTGGTACTTCCCAGTTCACTTAGAACTCTTCAAGTCCTTCTAACTTGGAACTCCTTCCTTCACTTGATAATAGTTGTGTTCTTGAATGGTGCTACTCATTTGCCGTTAAGCTTGTGTTCGAAAGAACTGAGTAGTTGAGAAAGCTTTTCTTTTCAGATCGTAAAGTTGAGCGTTGAGTGTCTTTCAGCGTTTTGTTCCGTACTTGAATCATTCTTTCATCCACTGATGTTTTGTATATATGATGCCTTTGAAATGTATCCGTTGAAGACATCCGTTGAAGCATTAAATGCATTTTACAGTTCTGAGCTTTGATGGAGACTTTCTGCACAACTTCTGATTAACAGACTAGCCCACTGACATAGCAGACTGCTATCTCACCTAACACCTGAAAAGGTGTTTTCTGCTGACCCATAGTACTTTCCTTAGCTTCATCAATACATTTCTTTATTATATACAAAGGATGACTGTTGTGTCATTGGGACTCTCGAGGTCTTCAATGTCTATAACAAATTTGATCTATCACTCAGTCATTGTACATGTGTTCCTTTGAAGGAATTTACATATAATCATGACTATTAACTTTCAACATCAAATTTTAAATATGCAATCTCCCAACAATCTCCCCCTATTTGATGTTGACATAACCAAGGATATTTGTATCATGATTATTAATTTCTAGATGCAGTTGTTAGAAAGTAAATATGACTTAGCATTTCAGTGAGCAGCTGAAACCTCTAGAGAATAAGCATGAATTTATTGATGTTTGTAAAGACAGATATTATAATTAAGCTTAGTTACATCAATAAGAAATGAGTTTCAACTTATCTCTATTTCTTCTGCCTTTTGTTCATTGGAGGATTTGCATATTCTTAAGCTCTTCTTCTCCTACTCACTTCGTCTCTCTATGTTATATCTTCCAGCTCGCTTTGACTTAGTCTTTCATGATGATCGTGTCTATTCATGAATGTGGGATCTTCAATTGGCATTCTTAGGCCTGTGGTGGTCACCTCTTGTGAATTGGGAGAAGGCCCTTGACTCCTTAGTGGTTGTGCCATGATAATTTGTTGTTGTTCATATCATGGAGTCTGATGTCGAAGTTGTCTTGCAGGAGGACTTCTGGAGGATTGAACAATTTTGCCTTTGCCTCTTCCTTTTTCCCTTTCCCCTTTCCCCTTTATTCTCCCCCTTTATGTCAGCATCAAGGGTTCGAATATCTTCAGATAGTTGAGTCATGCCTTGGACTAGTTCGTTGAGTTGAGTCTGGGATTGAACAATGTCTGTAGGATTTTCCTAAATTAGAGAGTCAGTTCGAGCTTCTCTCTTTTGCAGAATGGCCAAGATATTTTCTATTTGTTGCATTTGACCCATGGAGAATGCTTGGAATTCTTTCATTTGGGTCTTTAGACTCGTGAGATTTTCTATCAGAAGTTAATTTTGGGATTCTTGAGTATTTTATAGAATAAGAACAACATCTCTGTGCTTCTTGGCAGCTAAAAAGTGAATTTAATCCCTTTCATTGATACTCTAAATCATCTTTTTTATTATCTCCCTAAGCTTCTTTGTCAGTTCAGAACTCAGGTTGCTTGGAAGAGCATTGGCAATATCAATCAAATGAGTTACCCTCATATGAACAAATTTGGAGTGAACTTCAAGATCTTCTTGTATGTCCTTGGTCACTTTCTTAGTTGCGTCTGACAACTCTGTTTTGGTAGGGAGATCAGATATAAGCTCAAGGAGTTGTGGATTATTTGGAGGAGGGACTTTTGAGTGTTGACCTTGAATTTGGTAGAGAGCAAGATCAAGACTGAAATAGTAGTTGGTTGAGGAAGATGGTATGTCTGATAGAGGGGCAGGTGTGTGAGGTTGAGCTTCAAAGGGGATTGAGTCTACGATCTTAACAGGTGACTCAATGACTTGTACAGGTGCCTCTATGATTGGATGTGTCTTAATGATCGTAGAGGGAGAGATGATAGGAGATTGGTTTAACACAAAGTTTGGCACATTTGGTTCATCAGTTACCGAATGTTGGAATTCTGTAACTGTAAATTGATTGAGTGGATGAAGTATCACTTCCAACCATCTTGGTAATTCATAGAATTGGTTGAAAAATGATGGTGGACAGTGATTTACCCTAAAAGAGATGGGAATAGTTTGTACCTCATGCCCATATTCTGAAGAGGGGAAGTTAGTGATCAGTTTTTGGGCAAAGTTGATTTTTCTTGGGAATCCATGAGCTAGCACTGAAATTGCTGGATAAGCTTTGAAGGTCCAGAACATGTGATCCCAGGAGTTGAGAATTTGGGCTCTGGGAAAGGGAATCATAGGTAGATAGGAGAACAGTTGATTGTAGTTGGCTCTCCTATAACCATCATAACCCACAACTATAATCTCAACCTCATCATCCTCTTTTTCTTCTCTGTCTTCTTGTGAGGATTCCACTTCAATAATTACCTCCACTTGACTTCCTTGCTTTTCTTTTCTCTCATCCTCCATAGCTTCACTTCTTTCCATTTCTGCAGTTTCTGAAGCTAGAATCTCTTGAGGAACTGAGGGAGATTCTTGATGATCTCTATGCAGTTCCTCCTCAAGTGCAGCTTCTTCTGACATAGGGACTTCATGATGCCCCCCCTCAGCTAGGGCATTCTTTAGAGTAAGAACTTCAGGAAGCTCCCCCTCAACTAGAGAATTCTCTAGAGTAAGAACTTCAGGCAGCTCCCCCTCAACTTGAGCTGTGTTCTTCTGACTTGCTTCGGATAGCCCCTTCTCATCTTTGGGTAATCCTTTCTCAGCAGCTATCTTTCTGTCTTCTTTTTTAGCACTCCTTCATTGATAAGGATGTACTTCTTGACCAATTTTCTTCTTGGCTTCCTAGGCTGAGCCATAGCCTCAGCACTTTCTTCAGCTTCAGTTCTGAATGGTTGATCAGTCTGAAAAGCTGTTGTAGCACCTTCTTCGGGAGTGGTGTCCAGTCTGGTCTCTACGATCGGTAGAGATTCTACGATTAAGGAGACAGATGGCTTCTTTGACTTGTGACTAGGTGAACTATATTTTTTCTTCTTAAGCAGCTGAGAGATGGTAGCTCTGTCTTCATCTTTATCAGACTATTGTTCTTTCTTTTTCAAGTTCCTCAGAGTTTTAGTACCAGAACACTCTTGAGGTAGATCAGTAGTTGAACCTTGAGACTCCTCTACCATTTGAGCCTTCATTTTTCTTTTACCCTTGCTTTTTCTGATTAAAGCAATGGGTTTTCCCTCGTTAATTTCTTCTTCTTCTTCTTCTTTAGTCTCCTTCATAACTGACATGTTTCCTGGAATCCTGTACTCCTTTGCATCACTAGTTCTTCCACTGGACTCAAACATCATCCTTACGTTTTCTGCTGGATTTCTTTTCCAGGTTTTAAACAACTGTTGGGTCATTCTTCTATTTGGATCGATGGATTCTCCTTCATCATCCCCAATCTTATCTCCCAATGCTGACTGTAGGACGATGCTTATAAATATCCCGTAGAGCATCTTTCCAGAGCTCTTTGACTTCTTCAAACTGAGCATCCATTTCCCAATCCAGTCGAATAGTAGGGCTCCATAGTTGAGTTAAATCCCAGAACTGATTGTTGTCATGAGCTTAAGACACACTTCATTCACAGAGTCATGGCTAGAGCTCTTGCAGCATATGCATTTCCCTACAATGTCAGCCAAAAATTCATACCTTTGGGGGAACTCTTTCTTTTTGTACCCTCTGATAGTTGAAAACTTTTCGTGATGCATCTTCTTTAATCCTTCATGAAAATTAATGCCTTGTATGAATGGAAATCCTTTCGATTTAAAACCAGGGGCTAGGTTTATATCCTCTGTTTTGAGTTTGATTTCCACGTTCTTGACCCTTATGGTGATGACATCGTTCTCAGACGTTCCATTCCTGTAGAACTCTTTTATCAGCTTTGGGTAAATCCATGTGCTTGTTCCCAGAGCTTCTTCAAGACCAACTTTCTTTATCAAAGATAATGTTTTGTGAAATTTGGGATCAACTGTCTTGAACTCATTGAAACAGAGTCGGTAACCAATGATGACATTTAAAGACGCCATTGCTTTCTTTGTACTGAGGATGATTGAGCGATTTTGAAAGCTAGGGTTTCTGCTGGTAAAGAGAGAGAAATAAGCTTTTTAAACTTTTGAGGTAAGTTTTCAAAAAGGCCTTTTTAAACCATACTTGTAACTTTCCTCCACTCGATCTGCGTAGTGAGACATGTGTCGAGTTCTGCTTGGCTCCACGATTTTAACTTGTGTGGAAAATACTGATTTACCCTTAGCTCCTCCTGAGGTAGTGTAGTCTTTGGGAGGACTACAATAGTCGAGGTAGCACTACGGTCGTTGAGGTTGTCATTGTGATCGTTGAGTCCACTGCTGAATTTGCTCTATAAACATTCTCTGCTCTGTTCCTTGTGATGAACCTTTGACTTAGCATTTCTTTCGAGTTAAGGTAGCTTAAGAAGGGTCAACCTCTTAGAATGAACTAAGGATTAGGTTAGTCCCTGAGGCGCTTGATAGAGAGATTGCATGGATTTGTTGGAACTTTTGTCATCACAGGATGCTTCTTTGCCATATTGAGGAGGCTCTACGATCGTGGTCTTTCATGTCATTGCAACTCTACGATCGTGGACTTTCTTTGGTCCTGTCTACGATTTTGAACATAGCCTTCACTTGCTTAGTCCTAGAATGCATGACAGGATTGTGTGTTATTGCCATAGCACTTGTGTTATCACAATGAACATGTATAGATTTGAAATCAAACCCATAATTTGCTAGTTGATTTTTCATCCATAAGATTTGAGCACAATAGCTGCCAGCAGCAATATATTCAGCTTCTGCTATTGATGTAGATACTAAGTTTTGCTTTTTCCTAAACCAGGACACAAGTCTGTTTCCTAGCAATTGACATGTGCCACTTGTACTTTTTCTGTCTATTTTACAACCTGCAAAGTCAGCATCTTTATATCCTATTAGTTCAAAGGAGGACTCCTTGGGATACCAAAGTCCCAAGTGAGGTGTACCCTTAAGATACCTGAAAATCCTTTTTACTATAATTAAGTATGACTCCTTAGGATTAGCTTGAAATCTAGCACATATGCATATTACAAACATTATGTCTGGTCTACTGACAGTTAGTTATAGAACAGAGCCTATCATACCTCTGTATTGAGTTATATCAATACTTTTACCTTTATTAAGCTTGGTTGCTGGAGCAATTGGGGTTTTCATGGGAGAGGTTGATTCCATGCCATACTTTTTAAGTAAGTCTTTAATGTACTTGGCTTGGTTTATGAAGATTCCTTCATCAGTCTGCTTTACTTGCTGTCCAAGGAAGAAGTTCAGCTCACCCATCATGCTCATTTCAAACTTGCTCTGCATAAGCTTGGCAAATCTCTTACATAATTTTTCATCAGTAGAGCCAATGATAATGCCATCAACATATATTTGAATTAATAAGATTTTGTCTTTATGCTTTCTAAGAAATAATGTGGTGTCTACTCTACCTCTAGTGAACCCATTTTTAACAAGAAAGTTAGTTAATGTTTCATACCATGCTCTAGGTGCTTGTTTAAGACCATATAGGGCTTTGTCTAATATATAGACATAATTAGAGAGAGATGGATTGATAAAACCTGGAGGTTGCTCAACATATACTTCTTCTTGGAGTTCACCATTCAGGAATGCACTTTTGACATCCATATGAAAAACTTTGAACTTCATGTGAGCAGTAAAGGCAAGGAATATTTTGATGGCTTCTAATCCGGCAACAGGTGCAAAGGTCTCATCGTAGTCAATGCCTTCTTCCTGAGAGTAACCTTTGGCCACTAGTCTTGCCTTATTCCTTGTTATTACTCCATCTTCATCCATCTTGTTCCTGAAGACCCACTTGGTGCCAATGACAGGATGACTCATTGGTCTTGGAACTAATCTCCATACTTTGTTTCTTTCAAACTGATTTAGTTCTTCCTGCATGGCTTCTATCCAGCTGGAGTCTTCCATAGCATTTTCTATATTCTTGGGTTCCATTTGTGACAGAAAGCTTAGATAGAAACACTCATTTTGGGTGGAAGCTCTTATTTTAACTCTTACATTTGGGCCTTCAATGATTAAGTCTTGAGTGTGATCTCTTACCCATCTATTTCCTGTTGGAACATCTGTCCTGATGCCTTCTTGTCTGAGACCTTCAAGATCAATTTCAGCTTCTTGATGTGGAGGTTCATTGTCTTGCGCAGTTCTCTTTACGATCTCCTCTTTTTGTTCAACGATTTTATTTTCTGGAACTACGATCGTGGTGTTGAGCTCGACGACCTCGTTCGTAGTGTCTTGAGACATTATTTTGTCCAAGTCTGCTTCATCAAAGATGATGTGAATTAAGACTTCAACAGTTAGTGTTTTCTTGTTGAACACTCTATAAGCTTTACTGTTTGTGACATATCCGAGAAAGATTCCTTCGTCAGACTTGGGTTAGAACTTTGTCAAATATTATTTTCCATTGTTGAGTATATAGCATTCACAGCCAAACACATGAAAGTAGCTGACACTTGGCTTTCTTCCTTTCCACAGTTCGTAGGGAGTCTTCATTAACGTAGGGTATACAAGAGATCTGTTTTGAGTGTAGCATGCAGTGTTGACAGCTTCTGCCTAGAAGTATTCAGGCAGATGGGCTGCTGCTAGTAGAGTTCTTCCAGCCTCTATCAACATTCTGTTCTTTCTCTTAGCTACTTCGTTTTGTTGAGGGGTTCGTGGAGCTGAGAAGTTGTGACTGATGCCATTGTCTGTGTAAAACTGGCCCATCTTAGAGAAGTCGAATTCTCTGCCATGATCACTTCTTATAGCCTTGATTTTCTCCTCTCTCTCATTCATCAGTAGTTTGAACATTTTGATTAGTTGGGAGCTAGTTTCATCTTTTGAGTTTAAAAAGAACACCCATGTGAATTTAGTGTAGTCATCCACTATGACCAGTGAGTATCTCTTCCCTCCAAGGCTCATTGTTAGAATTGGCACAAATAGATCCATGTAATGCAGCTGCAGGGGCTTGTCAATTGAGTTGATAGTTTTTCTCTTAAATGAGCTTCTAGTCTTCTTTCCAAGTTGACAGGCATTACAAGGCCTTTCTTTGACAAAGCTAAACTTGGGTAAGCTTGTAACTAGATCTTTTGAGGCCAGTTTAGATATGCTTTTGAAGTTGAGATGAGATAGTCTTTTATGCCATAGCCAACTCATTTCTTCAGATGTTTAAGCAAAAAGCATATCGTCTTATCCGAGCTTAGTTGATAAAGATTGACAGTATATACGTTGCCTTCTCTTGTTCCAACCATCTTTATAGAGGATGTCTTCAGGTCTCTGACTTGACATTGATTGTTGAGAAAAGTGACTTGATGACCCTTGTGGCAGAGTTGGCTTATTCTCAGAAGATTGTGTCGTAAACCTTCCACATAAGCTACATTACTAAAAGATACTGCACCATTCTCAGCTGAGCCATATCCTCTTGTCTTGCCAGAGCTATTGTATCCGAAGATGACTAACGGACCTTCCTTCTCTATGTAATTAGACAGAAGCTCTTTGTTCCCTTTCATGTTCCTGAGCATCCACTGTCCAGATTCTAGGTTGTAATCATGGAGTTTGGTTCTGTGGTAAGATAGAACTCTCATTTTGGTACTCTGTTAGTATCCTTGGGAACCCAAATTTACTTAATTTTGGGTTTCACATGCATAGGATTATGGTAGCATATTGCAGCCTTATGACCAGTCTTATTATATACAAAGCATCTAATATGATGCATGCTTGTGTGTGTGTGTGTGTGGATTCTTCCTCCATTTGGACTTATGTGGTTTTTCAGCAATCCTTCCTTTATACTTATTTTCCTTTTTCCATGTGTCCTTATGTTTCATGATTCGTGAAGAGTGAGGCTTAACTCTATTGTTCCTTCCCAGTTGGTTCGTGGAGTCAATTTTACTCGACTCTACGACCCTTCGAGGTTGGAGACTAGAGACTGAGTTACTCTTCTCTCTTCTGAAACCTAGGCCAGCATGAGATCCTTTATTCCTTGGAACATAGGTTGGATCTGAAGAGGAGGGTTGGACTGGTTCTTCCTTCTATGAGGATTTCACAAATGTAATGCTTCTACTTGAAACATTACTAGAGCTAGTTTCCTTTATCTTTTCCACATATGGTTCTGAGGTGGGTTCCCCAAAACCTAAACTTGTTCTGTCAGATGCACTTCTTTGACTGGAGATCACGGAGTCCATGTAAGAAGAGGATTTATTCCATGTAGAGATTGTCCTTTCTAGTTCCTCAATTTTAGAGGTCAGACTTGACTCTCTTTGTGCATTAAGTTCATTTGTTTGTTTTAAGAACTTATTCTCAGCTTCAAATTTGGAGAGAGTGTTAGTACTTAGAAGAGTTATTTCCAGTTCTTCCTGAACTTTCTCTTTCTCTTTTTGAATAAGAGAATAATCTTTGGACATAACTTTGAACCATTTCATGTATTGATGCAAATCAGATGTTATGCCATGTTGAGCAGTTCTTAAGTCTTCAATGTCTACATCAGGAGAGCTAAAGTCAAATACCTCATCTATACTTACTTCAAGTATGTCAGAGCTTTTCTTATCCTTTGCATGTTTGGCCATCAGACAAAAATTTTCCACTTGAGGATCTTCATCATCTCCAGATTCAGGAGTTGAGTCGTTGTCTGAGTCACTCCACGATCCTCCGGCCACAAGACTTTTATCTTTCTTCTGGAGCCTCTTGTTGCCTTTGAATTCTTTCTTTGAATTTGATCTTTTCTTGAGTTCTTCTCTGAGAGGCTTGTTACAGTTTGCAATGAAATGGCCAGGCTTTTTGCAGTTGTAGCATAAGTCGTTTATTTGTTCTTGACTGTTGTAGTTCTTGAACTTCTTAGGTTTGCTGCTTTTGCCTTGACGCATGATCCTTCTGAGTCTTTTTACCAACATTGCAAAATCCTCATCATCTTCGTCATAGTCTGAGTCATTCTCAGTGTTAGATTTGGAGATGTTATCTGTTGCTTTGAGAATAACTCCTTTGTCTTTCTTTCTTCCTTCAGATAGAGTTTCTGCTCGTTGAGTCATCTCCAGTTCATATGTGAGAAGGTTGCCATATAACTGTTGAACAGTCATTTCATTGAGATTCTTTGACTCTCTGATTGCAGTGGTTTTCGCATCCCACTTGCTAGGTAAAGCTTTCATGAACTTTATGATTAGATCTTTATTTGGATAGATCTTTCCATAGGCTCGAAGAGAGTTGAGCAGTACATTGAATCTTTCGTAGGTGGAAGTGACATTTTCTCCTTGAACGTGTGCAAACATTTCATATTGTTGAGTCAGGAGAGATTGCTTATTTTCTTTTACTTCTTCTGTTCCTTCATGCATGATGAGCAATGCTTACCATACTTCCTTTGCTATTTTGCTGTTGACCACATTCTCAAACAGGTCATCTTCTAAAGATTGGAATAAGATGTTCTTGGCCTTTTTGTCGAGTTGGACAACTTTCCTTTAATTGTCAGTCCATTCTTCTTTGACCTTGATCTGAATTCTGTTTGGGTCGTCTACAGTAGGAGTAAGTTTGGTAGGAATGTAGGGCCCATTTTGAACAGTTTCAAATAGATCTTCATCTATTGAATCCATGTAGGTTTGCATACGAACTTTCCAGTTGGCGAACTTATCTTTGTTACACATAGGTGGCTTGCTGCCTCCTCCAGTCTTTGATTCGCTTATCAGATGTGCCATTGGATCTACTTAAGCTTTATAGGCTATTTGATAGAACCTGCTCTGATACCAATTGTTAGTTCCCAGAGGCACAATAGTTATCTAGAAGGGGGGGGTTGAATAGATATTTTAAATTCTTTCCTTTCAAAATACTTGTTAGTTTTGATAATGATTTAAACATAATGGAATTAAGATTTATTTGTTTTCCCTTCAAGATATAATGAATTAATAGGAGTAAAACAGTTATGACAGTTATAGCAGTTATGGCAAGAATATAAGAGACATAATGATTTTAAGTGGTTCAGAGCATTCAAAGCTCCTAGTCCACTCTTCTACTCCTCGAGTAGGAAATCCACTAAGGATATCTTTAAAACTTCTGAATCTCACAGATTCCTTTAAGACCAGGAGTCTTGGAACTTCTTAGTTCACTATTGAACTCTTCAAGTCCAACAGACTTGGTACTTCTCAGTTCACTTAGAACTCTTCAAGTATTTCTGACTTGGAACTCCTTCCTTCACTTGATAATAGTTGAGTTCTTGAATGGTGCTTCTCAGTTGCCGTTAACTTGTGTTCGAATAAACTGAGTAGCTGAGCAAGCTTTTCTTTTCAGATCGTAGAGTTGAGCGTTGAGTGTTCTTCAGCATTTTGTTCAGTACTTGCATCATTCTTTCATCTACTGATGTTTTGTATATATGATGCCTTTGAAATGTATCCGTTGAAGCATTAAATGCATTTGACATTTCTGAGCTTTGATGGAGACTTTCTGCACAACTTCTGATTAGTAGACTAGCCCACTGACACAACAGACTGCTATCTCACCTAACATCTGAAAAGGTGTTTTCCACTGACCCATAGTACTTTCCTTAGCTTCTTCAATAATTTTCTTTACTATTTACTAAGGATGACTGTTGTGTCATTGGGACTCCTGAGGTCTTCAATGTCTATAGCTCATTCCATATTTGTTGTTATTTATCTTTAAACAAATGAACGAGGTTCGATGCTTCTGACACAGATAGATTAAGCTCTATGATTCTGATCATGGTGTCTTGCCACCTTGGTACTTGATCTGGTGCTGATAGATGAGAACACTACGATTAATCTTAAGTACTGGTACACTACGATCTTCACTTGCTTGAATTGCAGACTCTACGCTTTCGAGAGCACTCTACAAACTCTGACTTGGCTCGGCAAGCGTTAGAACTACTCTACGACTTCGGAGAGGCCCTACAAAACAGACACACTACGATCCTTGATGCTCTACGATTCTGTCTAATCTTCTGCAATCTCATGATCATCTTGATAGACTACGATTCAGTTGAAGCCTATCTATTACATCTCAAGATATATATCAACTTAACAACTTTGATCTTTTCTTCTATACATTCAGTTACAGAATGATAAACATTAAAGTCCAGATCAACCTAACAAATTTGATCTATCACTAAGTCCTTGTACATGTGCTTCTTTGAAGGACTTTACATATGATCATGACTATTAACATTCAACATCAAATTTTAAATATGCAATCTCCCAACAAAGTGCACTGATTATAAGATTAATTAAGGGTAAAGCCTAACAAATTAGTTAGAAAACCCTGATTTTAAAAATTGAAACCCTAATTGTTTCGTTAGAAACCCTAATGTACAATTATGGACCTAATTGCTAAATTAATAATTTTAATTAGGATATATTTATCCTAATTATCAAGCTTGAATTTATGATTAGGAAATTTTAGTATAATTATAGAACCCTAATTATAATTTAGAAATAATAATTTTCTATTTTGAAAACCTAAATTTAGAAATTCTAGAAAATTGATTTTTAAAAACCTTAGGTTTTAACCCTAAGGGTCAAACCCTAAGGGTTCGCACAAGTTACAATTTGCCATTAAAATTATAAATCAAATGACCATTTTGCCCTTTTTGAATTCTTTATTGGGTAACTTGTATATCTTGCCAAGATTTGAGTTGTTCAACAACTCTAGCTAACCCATGTGACTTAGAAAATCCAGCAATCAGCCATTAGTCATCAGTCAATAGATTGAATCCAAATTATATAAGGGTTAAGAGAGAGAAAAGTCATAAATCAAGCCCATTTGCTCATATGCTCTCAACCAAACTCCTCTCTCTCTCTAAGTCCATGAATTTCCTTGTTAGACCAGTTCTAAATCCAGTCCCTAGTTCATCCATATCAGATCATGAAGTTAAGAATCAAGAATTGTCAAAGTGAGGTATAAACCCTAATTTAAAAATCTGATCTTTAAAGTTATGTTAGATTTGGTGTTTGAATGTTTAAAGTTGTGTAATAGGATGTTATTGAGTGATCCGGGTTGTAATAACATAGATCCATAACATCTAGATGCACGAATTTAAAGATTTCTCAAATCTGAAAAAGTTGGAAAAAGTTATCTGACAAGAAAATGTCAGAGCCTCTAGATCTTTTTTTGTCAGGTTTTAGTTGTGTTTTATGTTATAGATCTGTTCTATGTTGTAAGGGCTTTGATCTGAAACTTGAATCAAGCCCAGATCATGTATAGATTGCAAGTTATGAGTAGTCAAACATGGTTGACCGACCATGACCAACTGGAATCTGGGCAACCAAAATTTCCCAGATGGCTCTAACAAGACTTTTAAGGCCTCAGATTTTACTGATCTTTGATAGTTTGGCCATTTTATTGTTTTGAGCTTGTAGACTGATATATATACTACTTATCCATGCTTCTAGATTACCCAGATACTTAACAAAATCGAATTTGGTGGTGGTCAAACATAGGTTGACCAACTGCTTAAGAACATTTCTAGAAAACCCAGAAATGTTCAAGAACAGTTTTTCTGGCCTACTTTGACCGGCCTAGATCTTACGTAAGTGATGTTGTTAGGAGGATGTAATGTTATAGAAATGTACCCGGACATGTATGCTGGAAGATTGAACCGTTAGATCCTTCATAATAAGCCCATAAGACATAGATTTAAAGCTTTCAAGTAGGTACCTGGCACTAGAGGCTAAGATCTCTCTGATATGATATAGAATGGCCATGGAACTTGTTTAGGGTTTTAGTAATATATGAATACTACAATCTTAACACTTTAGCAGCCCAGAAAATATAACAACCAAAGATCAAATGATGGTAAAACTACCTACCCTGTACATTAAGTTTGAAGATCTGGGTTTGCTAATGAACGCTCAAGATCACATATAGTGACAGTTTCGTTGCTATAGGGCCCTTTTAGCGATAGTTTAATTAGAAAATCAATTATTTTATTTAATAAATTAAAAAAAATAGTTTTTAATTATTAAAAATTAAAAATAAATTCTTAAAAATTATTTTAAAGCCTAAAAATGGGTTTTTAATAATTTTGAATATATTTCATTAATATTTAATATTTTTGAAATATTAAAGGTATTTAATTTATTTAATTATAATATTAAATAAATTATTTAAAAATGATTTTAATACATGAAAAATCATTTAAAAATATACTATGGTGTTAGAAAATATTTTAAGTTATTTTTAATGACTTTTAATATTTTGTGATGAATTTCATTAATAATTTATTATTAATGGTAATTAATTTATTTAATAAATGAATTAAATATATTATGGAACAATACAATTTTATGATTTAAAAATCTTATAAAAATGGTTTAAGTGTTATAAAAATATTTTAAGTTATAAAATATTTGAAACACCGAAATACGGTTATAGAGCCAGGGTTTCAAGCCTTGCTCGAACTGTCGCGCCTTCCTAACCTCGGTATCCACTTGGTGTGGAGCGAACCACGCTAGTTCATTAAACTTGGCGGCATATTGGGGAACCGACATGTCCCCTTGTTTCAACTCGGGAAACCGCATCTCCATCATTCCCTGCATGCTCGTGAGAAAGTAGTTCTCAAAGAATATCTCATTGAGCCTCACCCACGTTAGATTCTCGATCCCGACCCTAGCCTGATTGGCTTCCCACCAAAAGTTGGCCTCTCCCTTCATCATATAGGTTGCAAAGGCAACCTTTTGGGCCTCGTCGACATTTTCTATCACAAATGCATTCTCTATTTCCTTCAACCACGTTTGGGCTTCGATAGGGTCCGTAGTTCCTTTGAACTCCGGTGGACCCACGCTCTTGAAATCCTTAAAGGTAGTAGCTCGTGCTACTCCTGGATTTACGGGGATATTAGCCCCTGCTCTATTAAAGGCAGCTGTTAATAAATTAACAAACTCCTGCATCGGGTTAACCGGACCTCCATCCGGTTGATTCACATTAGCTCCTTGGTTACGTTGCACTCTTCTCGGCGGCATTTTGTTGATACAATAAATATATATTTTGTTATTATTCCTTTCTTTATTAGTTATTATTCGATATTTAAACAATAACTTCAACACCCATTACTCATTATCTTCCATAAAAGGCTTATATTCATTCTTTGTAGTATAATACTGCATTGTTTATATTACACAGCCTAAGCTGATTACATTACTTTCCCGCTATTGCTTTTCTAAAATTGGGATTTACAAAAGAGTACCCTTCACTATACAAAAGAGGGTTTTACATCACTACTAATTACAAAATATTTATATACCTAAACTACTCTATCTAGTACTAGATTACATCTTCCTTAAGGCATTATCAAAATTTGCCTTGACAAGACCGACAATGATATCACGGCTAATAGTATGCCGCGTCTGCCCCACCTCTACAGGATATCCAGCTACCTGCTGCTGGAAATCTGTATGAGAACTCCTATGAATATAGGACATCCTCCCTATCTTCTATAGTTTGGTCTTTAGCTCTTCCTTGAGCTCAAAGACTTCACGTTTCAGCTCATGGAACTTATCCTTGGCCAAAACCCTTTCATCGTGCTCCTACTCCCACAAGGGCTCCACATCAGTCTTGTCCTCTATGACAGCTTGGAGCTCTGCCTTTAGCTCCTTAACCTTCTGACAGTAATGAATATTTCTATCCAATACTGACATGAACAGAGACATCATCGACCCCCAGGAGCTATCTCTGCTGCTATAGCTACGGGATTAAAGGACACTGCCTCCACTTCCTTCTCTATCATACCATCGAATACTGACATGAGGTCAGGATCCTCTGAGTCTCCAGACTCAATAACAACTAACTCAGGCTCTGCCATTACGGGGTATGGTATAACCTCTACTTGGTTCACCGATTCTTCACTAACAGCTTGTACATCTAACTGTATTCCATTTACTCCTGACATCTACACAAAACAATTAAGTTGATTAAAAAACGTCAGTAGAATAATAAAAACACATAACATAATCATAATGCATTTTTATAAGGTTATTTTCTTCCTGTACTTCTGTGACGCCCCCAAAATAGGTATACATCACCCATCTTGAGTCGCCAAATACATGGTACAAAATTCAAATACAACTTAATTATACAACATTCGTGTAAAATATGACAAAACATATGCTGTGAGTTTTAATACAAATATTATCATCTTGACAATATCCACACTCAATTGAGTCCTCATTACATTTATTATCAAACTATTTAATAGAATAGTGAGGACTATTAATGCTATTATCTGGATCGTCACTCCGTTCCCTGACTAGTCCCTGCTACGTTCTCATTTCCTGAAGAGAACAATTAAAGTAAAAGGGTGAGCTCAACTAGCCCATTAAGAAATATTATGACTAAGATAATACATAATAAATTATCGTTAGCCTTCAACAATGTTAAACTGATACAATATAACAAACATCAAGTTTAACTGCAGCGAAATAAGTAATTCATTAAAAGAGTCAAGTAGAGAATAAAATCTACTATCTTTTATGATTTAAAAGGTTTTTCATCACTTTTATCGCTGGGACTTAGCTTAATAAATAATCCAAATCATCCCTGCACTACGGCCAAGGATATTCATTAGTATCACAACCACAAATTATCCATGCACTACGGGCCAAGGATATTCGTGTATTCATCAATGGTCATGATCATGCCAACAACTGTCCATCAATGCACTACTGGCCAATAAGGACTTTTACCACATCATTTGTAACATTACGGTCATGATTATACCGAATAATCCCTTGTCATAATCATATCAAGTCCATCTATGCACCACAGGCCACATATGACTTTCAACATAATATAAACAAGAGAATGATGACAATGATATAAGAATTCAATAAAACAAGTTCAAGAATTAATTTATCCAGGAACCCATAACGTCCAAATTGTCAAAATGATATTGCTTTGTGGGGTAAAACTCAAGAATGCTCAGAAGAATATTTCCATGAAAAGATATTGGATGAAGCGCAAATATCAAGGATGTTCCACTAATTTCATGGAGTATAAAAGCCAAAACTTTAACCAACTGAGTATAATAAAGAATTGAATAACAAAAGAAATCACCAAGCATGCGATAGACCGCACATACAGGTTATTCCAACAGAATAATAAATAATAGAACCAGGTCATGCGTAAATGCACAAACAGGATATTCCAACAGAATAATAAATAATGGAACCAGGTCATGCGTAAATGCACAGACAGGATATTCCAACAGAATAATAAACAACGGAACCAGGTCATACGTAAACGCACAGACAGGATGTTCCAACAAAATAATAAATAACGGAACCAGGTCATGCGTAATGCATAGATAGGATGTTCTAACAGAATAATAAAGAATGGAATAACATAATAATTTCACCATGTATGCGGTACTTCGCATAGACAGGTTATTCCAACATAATAATAAAGAATGGATTAACAGAAGAATTTCACCAAGTATGTGGTACTTAGCATAGACAGGTTATTCCATCATAATAACAAAGAATGGAATAACAGAAGTTCTCTTCATGAAGACGAAAGAAAGAAATAATACCCCTTACCTTAGAACAAACTGGATATAGGAGTAGTGAAGTAGCAGAATACTTTTCTTCTTTCTCTTTATAGTTTCGCTCTCTAGAGTTTCAGTGAATTCGTAAGAAATAATGAAGGAATGAGCTTCTATTTATAGGAGAATGGACTGAATAGTAACTAATTCCTGAACGATCCAGATTGATTTACTTTTAAACGGACGGTCCAGATTAGTTTACTATAAAATATTCTAATAAAACAAAATATTTTAAATAAAATATAATACATTCTATTTATAATCTAATAAAATGAATAACTTTATAAAAGTATTCTATTTTATATAAAATTTTTTTACTATACAAATACTATGCAGGCACTATGCGTAATAAAATATAATATATTCTATTTATAGTCTAATAAAACGAATAACTTTATAAAAGTATTCTGTTTAATATATAAAGATTTTACTATGCAAAACACTATGCATAATAGAATATAATATATTCTATTTATAGTCTAATAAAACGAATAATTTTGTAAAAGTATTCTGTTTTATATAAAAAGCTTTTCTGTTTTATTACATTAATAATACTAATAAAAAAAACATTCGAATATTGGAACCATGTTCTCTCTAAAATTTTCTCTCTGCCTTCTCTCTAAACCTTGCTTCCGGCCATCACCTTCCTAACTTTCCGGTCACTCTCTTTCTCTCCTAACACATTGCTGCTTAATCTTTTTTCTCTCGGTCACCCCTTGGTTCATCAACCCTCTTTGCTTTCCTCCTTTACCCTCCTCTCCGTTATGGTTAGTCACAATCACCTCTCTACAGGGAACTCAGAAAGTAGCCTTTCTAAAGATTTTTTTGCTGAGTATGGTGTCTCTAATCCGAACTCACCAGTCCCTCTGCCCCCTCTTCTTGGTGTAGAGGATATGGTGGAGTCAGCTCCCATTTTGGGTGGTACGGGTACCATTAGTAGCTCTGAGGACTCTTCATCTAATGCTCCAGCTCCAGACTTGGATATCGGTCCTGCTTTGGGGGCCAATGCTAGGGAAATCTTCTCGGCGGCTCATCATTTTTCTCAAAAAGACAGGGAGGAAGCTCTGTTTGAAAGGAAGAAAAACTTGCATCTAATGTCCTTTTTATCAGCTCTTGGGATTACCTCCAATGATGTTCAACAATTCTTGTCGGATGGTAAGAGGGTCTCCCTTCCTAGTCCTCTGGGCTCCTCCGGCTTTCTGGGGGGAACTCTTCAACAGGTCTCATGTGTGGGTGAAGGACCAGCCCCGGCGCCGGAGGTGGGTGGTAGCTCGATTCCGGTGGTTCAGGCTCAGTATCCCACAAGCTCATGTTTCGTAAAAATTGGTCCCCAAAAGGTTGTCTTTTCAAAGCCACCTACTATTTCCCTCGAAGAAGGGGAAATGCCTGCTTCAGGCCTGAAACCTGCCACCAAAAGTTGGAGTGATGTGGTTGGTAAAACCAATGTTAGGCCTTCTAGGAATCTATCGTACCTCCCACCTACTTCTTCATCAGCTGATGGGGTAGTGTCTGTCATACCTCCGGATGAAATGCTTATAAGAGGCAATCTGATCTGGGCAACTAGTCTAGTTGGGTACTTCCTACAATCCTCTCTTCCCTATAAAGTTGTTGAGACTATAGCTAAGAGACTTTGGGGTCAGTTTGGTCTTACCGATGTATTCCTACACAACAAAGGCTACTACATTTTCAAATTTGACTCAGCTTTGGCCTGTGATAACGTGCTGGCATCTGGTCCTTGGCATTTCACTTCCAAGATCATGGTCCTTCAGAGATGAAAAGAAGGAGTTGAGTTTGCTAAAACTGAATGTTACTCCTTTCCAATCTGGGTCAAACTCAGTAATATCCCTCTTTCTTATTGGTCTAATGAAGGCATTAGTTATATTGCTAGTTCAATTGGAAAACCTTTATTCACGGATGAGATGACTTCTAAGAATGACTTCTTGAACTTTGCTAGAGTCTGTATTGAAGTCAAGGCCTCATTTTCTTTTCCTCCAACTATTCGGGTAGCCATAAAGCAAGATGAAACATTGGAGTACTCATTTTCTTCGGTTGGGGTTGAATACCAAAGTAAACCCCCCTCATGCCCCAAGTGCCTTATGTTTGGACATTCTCCTCTCAAATGTCCTAAAGCTAATTACCAGTGGATTCCTAAAGAACATAAGTCTTGTCCTCTGCAAACTACCCTTGAAGGCAGAAAAAAGCTGGATAAATTGGATAATATGCATTCTATTGTTGGTAACTGCTCTACAGCAGTACCAAAGTCAGGGAATGCAGTTAATAAGATCGCTAATGAAGGGTCCTCTTCGAATGACTGGGTAACAGTGGGAAGAGGAGCAAAATCTGGAACGGTTAATCCTATTCACAACAATGCTATGCTTATCTCCAATACATTTGCCCCAATGATTCAGGCCGACCAGATCTTAGAATCTGACACAGACTCCCCCGTTGCAATGAATCCGCTTCTTGTTAACAAACTCAAGGTGATTGATGAAAAAGAAGAGAAAGACCTCAAAAATAAGCAAATTTCTGGTATGGAAAATCCAAAGGTTGCTAAGAAGAGGAAGGGCAAAGGAAAATCAGGTAACTCCCCTCCTCCATCAATTTAATAATGTTAGCCTCGTACAATATTAGAGGATTAAATAAAAAGTCAAAACAGGCTTATGTTAAGCAAATCATTGCAGACTACAACATTTCTATTCTTGGTTTAATGGAGACTAGAGTCAAATCTTCTAACTCTCCCAAAATTTCCAGAAGACTGGGTAAGAACTGGGAATGGGCTTTTAATTATGATTTCCATGATAATGGGAGAATTTGGGCAGGGTGGAATCCTCTCCTTTGGAAATTAGATATCCTTTTTGTCTCCTCTCAAATTATTCATTGCAAAGTTCAATCTTTAGATTTTACTAGAACTAGTTTCATGGTTTCCTTTGTGTACAGACTCAATACTTATTTTGAAAGGAGGAGTCTCTGGACTGATCTGGTATCAATGTCTTCAAATGAATGTTGGTGTTTATTGGGTGATTTCAATGTGATCAAAGACTTGAAGGAAACTAATCAACTTAATGCTACCTGGGACATTGGTAAAGAAGAGTTCAAAGACTGCATTACTGATATTGGTGTGGATGATATTCGAGCCACGGGTCCAGTTTTTACTTGGGTGGAACAACCAACTTGCAAATCCTGTCCACAAGAAACTGGACCGAGCTTTGGGTAACTCAGAGTGGTTTTCTAAGTTTGATCTAGCACAGGTAACCTTTGCTCATCGAGGTCTTTCTGATCACTCTTTGGTATTACTCAATTCTGGTATTAAGTTTACTAAACCTAGGAGAAACTTCCAATATTTCAATCACATGTCACTTCTTGATGGCTTCCATGATACTGTGAGGTTGGCTTGGGACACCCATGTTCATGGGAATCCTTTCTTTGTTTTCTCTGAAAAACTGAAATGCACAAAAAAGGCCTTAATATCTCTCAACATATCTGTGGGAAATCTAGCCACATTGGTGAGGAATGCAAAAGAGGAACTTCACTTGGTTCAATCTCTACTCCATGACAACCCTTATAACTCAGACCTCATGGCAAGGGAGGAGAGTTGCTCCAAACAACTCTGGCAGGCAATTGATAAAGAGAAAGTCCTTATGCAGCAGAAATTCAGAGCTTCTTGGCTGGCATTAGGGGACCGTAACTCCAGGTTTTTTGCTAATATAATGAAGCAAAGGTGGAATTCAAACAAGATACTTTCACTTCTTAATGATGAAGGCAATATTGTTAATGACAAGGACCAGATTGAGTTAGTTGCAGTGGGGTACTACACTAAATTATTTTCAGATACAGGATCACAATATAGTGGGTTTTCTGAGTTTGACATTATTCCATCCAAATTGGTTAACCCATTTCAAGCTTCTCTTCTATGTTCTCCTGTTACTGATTCTGAGATCTTCAATGTGCTTAACTCAATGAATCGTAATAGGAGCCCGGGTCCGGATGGGTTCAACGTGAATTTTTTCATAAGCTGTTGGTCCATTGTTGGAGTTGTCTTCACAAAGGCTGTTCAGTATTTCTTCACTTCCAGTCGGCTGACCAAAGGGTTAAACTCAACGGCTCTGGCATTGATTCCCAAGTGTCCCAATCCAACTGCTATGTCTGACTTTCGTCCAATATCTTGCTGCAATACAATTTACAAATGTATTGCCAAAATTCTAGCAAATCGGTTGAAAGTGGTTTTACCTATGCTAATTGACCAAGCACAATCTGCATTTGTTAAAGGCAGGAGCATTAGTGACAACATCCTTCTGGCACAGGAACTATTCAAAGGATACTCAAGGAACTCTGGTCCCTCTCGTTGCGCCCTCAAGATTGACCTTAGGAAAGCTTTTGATACAGTTAGATGAGACTTTCTTCTTGATATTCTTAAAGCGTTCCAATTCCCACCAAAATTTGTTGGTTGGATTAAGGCCTGTATTTCATCAGCCATGTTCTCCATTAAGATTAATGGGACTCTTGCAGGTTTCTTCGGGAGTTCACGGGGGCTTCGTCAAGGTGATCCCATTTCACCGTTCCTTTTTGTTCTTGTGATGGAGATGCTTTCTCTAAAACTCAACAAGGAGACCTCTGCACAAGAATTCATTTTTCATTGGAGGACCAAAGAGTGCCAACTTACCCACCTATTGTTTGTAGACAACATCCTCATCTTCTGTCACGCGAGCCTACCCTCGATCAACATTATCAATTCCTTCAGCAGGATTTTAAATCAGTAAGTGAATATAATTCTGCAATGTTTAAAATCTGTTCTAATTTGAAATTATGTGGAGATAATATCACTGATGGAGATATGTTAGAAAAAATATTCTTTACTTTTCATGCCTCGAATATGCTTCTGCAGCAGCAATATAGAGAACGAGGTTTTAAGAAATATTCTGAATTGATTTCATGTCTCCTTGTGGCTGAACAAAATAATGAGCTTTTAATGAAAAAACATGAATCACGACCGACTGGTTCAGCTCCATTACCTGAAGTGAATGTTACAAGATATAATAATAATTATGGTCGTGGTCGTAATAGAGGTCGTGGTCGTGGCCACGGGAATGGAATGTTTAATTACCGCAACCATGATACCAAACCTTCAAAGAATGAGGAGAAGCAAGAAAAGGGGAAGAATATAAATAAGAGAGATACTAAGAAGGAAGAAAATATTTGTTATCGGTGTGGAATGAAGGACATTGGTCTCGTACCTGTCGTACAACCAAACTTCTTGTTGATTTATATCAGTCCTCATTGAAAGGGAAGGAGAAGAACATAGAAATAAATTTTTCTCGTCCACATCAAGATAATGATGATATCTATTTTGATCCTATGGATATGACACACCTTGACGTTGCATATTTCTTTGAGCAACATAATAAGCAAGTTAATATTTCTTGTAATGAAAATAATTAGTTTAGAATTATGTTAGTCTTTTAAAGTGTGTTTATTTTATGCTAATGTATTTTCTTTATTCCTTTCATGTTAGCTTATTTAATGTATTTTATTTTCTTTATTTAGTGAAGAATTGTGTTATTAAAGATATACAATATTATGTCTTATTATGAACTTATTATATATTTATTCCTTTTTATGAAGAAAATATGGATTTGCGTCATGCTATAAATGAGCCTAATATCAATTGTAGAGATATATGCTTAGCAGATAGTGCAACGACACATACCATTCTCAGACATAAGCAATATTTTTCAAATCTAAGAATGATGAAAGCAAAAGTGAATACAATATCAGGTTCAGTAGACTTGATTAAAGGCTCTGGAAGAGCCAATATAATGCTTCCTAGTGGAACAAAATTTATTATTGATAATGCCTTGTTTTCCACTAAATCAAGGAAGAATCTGCTAAGTTTTAAAGATATACGACTTAACGGGTACCATATTGAGACAACCAATGAAAATGGTATAGAATATCTTTACATCATATCAAATGACTCTACTGGAAAACAAATATTGGAAAAATTACCTGTTTTATTTTCAGGTTTGTACTATACAAGTATTAGTACAATTGAAGTCAATGCAATAATGAACCAGAAGTTCAATGAACCAAATAATTTTATTATTTAGCATGACCGGTTGGGTCATCCTGGATCAATAATGATACAAGAATTATCGAGAATTCACATGGCCATCCATTAAAGAACATGAAGATTCTTCAATTTAAGGATTTCTCATGTGCTGTTTATTCTCAAGGCAAATTGGTCATTAGACCATCACTACCTAAAATTGGGACTGAATCCCCAAGGTTTCTAGAACGTATTCAAAGAGATATTTGTGGGCCTATTTACCCACAAAGTGGACCATTTAGATATTTTGTGGTTTTAATAGATGCATCTACAAGATGGTCAATGTGTGCTTGTTATCAACTCGCAACCTGTCGTTTGCAAGATTACTTGCTCAGATTATTAGATTACGAGCATAATTTCTAGATCATACAATCAAGACTATTCATCTTCATAATGCTGGTGAATTCACATCCCAAACATTTAATGATTATTACATGTCACTTGGGATAAATAATTAACATCATGTTGCCCATGTTCATACTCAGAATGGTCTTGTTGAATCATTTATTAAATGCCTCAAGTTAATTATAAGACCATTGCTTATGAGAATAAAACTTCCTGTCTCTGTTTGGGGGCACGCTATTTTACATGCAACAACACTTATTCACATTAGGCCAACATCATATAACAAATTCTCCCCATTACAATTGGTTTTTGGTCATGAGTGTAAGACACCAACTTATTATAAATAAAATTGATTTTCCTCTATTCATTATCTTGAAATAATGAGTTAATTTGATATAATGCTTTGGTTATAGGTGAAATGTGCAAATTTTGCAAAATAAGCAAGTGGTTATAAAATATTCAATTTGTCAGGGAATATTCGTTTGGTCGTGGAATATTCTTGTTGTCGGAAAATATTCATACGACGGCCAAGCCATTTGTGGGCCCCATAACGAAAATTGGACGGATGAAGAAAATGACAAGTTTAAGTTTTTATAAATAACGGCGTAATTATTACCGTAAACACTGTTGGATTACCTGGTGGTTAAAATACAGTAATACGCGTGGTTGCACAGTAGCATACGGTATTGCATATTGTTTTTGAATTATTGATTCTTACGTAAGAAGGCACTACTCAATAATTGTTATAGTAATTACTGTTCCATATTTTATTTTATTGATTCAATAATTGTTGCGTTGATATTTTATATTATTGTTATTTTAATAATTATCATTGCACAATATTTCCCATTATCAGATCAATATTTCATATTATTTGAATAATATTATTAGATAGCATTATTGGCAATGTCTATGGTAGTTTTGTCTAGGAAAGGGTTTTGGTCACCTAATTGCATGCGCGCCAGTAAAGAGAAATCCTTATCGGAAAGCCCCCTCTTTCCTAGGAACGATCTGGTTGTCTTAATTGTGATTCTATAATATTATTTATGAATAATTAATTATTGATTTATATGATAAGGAAATATTTATTTTATGTGGATGGATAGGGAAATATTTATTTTGTGTGGATATAAATGAAGGAATTAATGTTGATGTGTTTTATCGAAATGGAGGTATTCAAAATCGCCCATATGTGGATTTTAGGCATTTTTCGTTTGAAATTTAAAAAAACTTAAAGCTACAAAGTTGTAGAGAATTTAATTTCATATGGAATGCACACAAAATTCGTATTTTTCTGATAAAAGGGCTATTTATTATGAATTATTGAAGTTTCAAAAATTAAATATTTTTATTATGGGTGGGATCCACTTTTGTTTTTTTGAAAACATCTGGTGAGAATTTTTTTTCAAAGAAGGCATGCTAAGCTTGGTCAAAAGGGATGGCGTAGAAGAAAAAAAAAATTATTTTATTAATTTAGACTCCTTTGGCGTTCTAGCATTTTCCTATAAATGGGTGCTTAGTTAGAATTGAAAATCACACCAGAAACAAGTTTTCTCTCTCTCTATATATATATATTATCGAGCGTATTTTGTGAGTATTTAGATACTTTGAGAGTTGCTATTTAGTGCAAGTTTTCTTCAGCATCATATCCGATATTCCATTCAGAAATACTGTTCTTTTGAGGTAAGGGATGTTATTTTTTTCGTAAATGATATTATTTTTCTTCAATATCATTATGTTGAAATATTGATATAAATTTTATTGTAGAATTTCTACCTTTTTGTGTCATGATTACTATTCATGTATACGACACTATTCACGTATATGGCACTATTCACCGAAAAATGAAATCTTCTCTTCTTTGTCCTAGATGTTTATTATGGTTACTATCTTTGATTGTATCCATGTTTTGATCTTCATTCTTGAATTTTACTCCATTATGGTTTATTATGGAGTATTTTTAAAGTTGAATTATCTAAAGTACGAATCTCTAATCTTTGTTCTTTTGTCGCACTGGATTCGTTATTTAAAATATTTTTCATCATCCTCAGTCCTTAATGGTGATACTTGATGAATATCTTTGGCCTGTAGTGCAAAGATGAATGATTACCTGATGAATATCCTTGGCCCGTAGTGCAAAGATGAACATGTGTTGAGATGAACATGACCAACTGGTGATACAAATGAATATCTTTGGCCCGTAGTGCAAAGATGAATATTTGATGCAAGATGTATATTGATTGATGTTACAGGGATAAAATATTGATGATGGACTTTTAAATTCATAGATGATAATAGATTTCATTCTCTACTTAACTCTTCTAATGAATTGTTATTTCCACTACGAATATTGATCTAAAACTGTTTGTCCATTATATTTTATCTGATTTGTTGAAGGCTAACGATAAATTGTTGTTCTTTATCTTTGTCATAATATTATTTACTGGGCTAGTTGAGCTCACCTTTTATCACAACCCGAGAATTTAGAAATTTTTTAAAATCATAATTGATTAATTTAAGGTTCAACATTAGAACCTAAACTGAAAATAAGTGTATGGAATTGGCAGATCTGTAAAGAAATTTTAAGAATTTCAAAATTTTTGGACAAGACTTGAATAATTTGGTAGACTGTAAGTGATAGTCTGGTAATGAGGTATAAGATTTTGGTGAATTTAAAATTCTTGTGACGAATTATCAGGGTTAAGTATCTAAGTATATACGAGTCGGTATATGTGATCATATATGTGAACAGTAAATTTTTATGTGTATAATTTGTGGATAAGGATCAAATTTTGTTCAGATAAGTTACATAGGTGACAAACCCTAAAATTATAATGAGAACGTTAAGGTTAAGTTATTAAACCCTAATCAGTAATTTTATATGAGAACGGTTGTGGTTTATGGATCAGATATTGAGCAGACAAGTTAGGCTCGTGACAAACCCTAAATTCATGATATGAATATGGTGATTAAGTTAGAAAAATCTAACGAACTGTTAGAAACCTTAATGATACGTCTGGAAACCCTAATTCTAGTTCTGGGAATTCAAAACCCTAATTCGGGAATTCAAAAGATAAGTTTAATTGGCTAAGTGTTAAATGTTATGGAATAAAAGGGAAATGTCTAAAAGGCCCTTCAAATTATAGGGGAAAAGACCAAATTGCCCTTAGTGAATGCGAAATAATCGAAATACCCTTTTACTTAAAAGTTAAGTAAAAGATTTTACAAAATCTTGAGTCATCAAGCTAAAGCTTATCCCGTCTGTTTAAAATCTTCCAAGATCAGATTGTGTAGCCACTTTGCAACATTAGATTCATTGAATCAAAAATCAAACTTATAAGTTAAGTAAAGTAACTTCACTTTACTTTCAAAAGCAACCTAGACTTTCTCTCTCTATAATTTTTGAACTTAGAGTGAGAGAGTGAAAAACAAAGCCATGATAAAGTTTTAGCCTTCCAAGAACAGGAACAAAGATCAAAAATCAAAAATCAAAGCTAGAAAAGGTATAAAACCCTAACTTGCTAAATTTATGCGTTTGATGTTAAAGTATGTTATTTGTTGGTTAAAGTTGTGTTAAGAGATGTTATTTAGTGATCCAAGATTTTACATCAAGGATCCATAACATCTAGGTCTTAGAAAAACAAGTTTTAAGGACTGACCAAGAACCCTAAAATTTGGCCTGACAGCCATATGTCATGGCTCATAGATTCTTGTGTGTTAATGATTTGCTGTGTTTTAAGTTATAGAATTGTTCTCTGTCATGAGGAGAGTAGACTGGAAGTGGAATCACATCCATACCATGTCTAGATCTCAAGATTTAGGTGGTCAAACATGGTTGACCAACCATGAGTGGACACTGAATCTGGGCAGCCCAGATTTGCCCAGATAGCTCTGACAAGTTTTTGCAAGCCTTTGATCTTGCTGTTGTTTTCTAGTTTGGCCAAGTTGTTGTTGTTATGTTGTAGACTGGTATGTGACCTATACATACAAGTCATTATAACACCTAGAACTATAACAGGATCAAAGATAATCACGGTCAAACCGGCGTTGACCAACTGCTAGGACGAAATTTGGAAAACCCATATTTCTCAAGAACACGTTTCTGATAAGCTTTTGACTGGCCTTAATCTATCAACTGTGATGTTTTTTGGTTGCTGTAATGTAATAGAATTGTACCTTGTCAAGTATACTTCATGTGTGAACTTTTAGATTACAGAAATAATGATCAGAATCAAAGTTACAAAGCTTCAAAACTGACACCTTGAGCTGTTCTTCATTTCTAGGTAACCCAGAAAATGAAGAACAACTCTTCTTGATTTGATGCAGGATGGCCATGAATTTGGTTTATGGTTGTAGTATTACATTAGCACTACAACTTTATCACCATTACAAGTCCAGAAATCAACTGGAACATAGGATTAGAACTGGTCAAAATAGGTACCTTAGCCCCTGACATGAATTCTAGGTTTAGGCTCAAGAACACGTATAGCGACGGTTCTGTCGCTATAGGGCCCTTTAGTGACAGATAATTTCGAAAAATCAATTATTTTATTTAATATATAGAAAAAAATAGTTTTTAATTATTAAAAATACAAAATAAATTTCTAAAAATTATTTTAAAGTCCAAAAATTAGTTTTTAATTATTTAGAGTATATTTCATAAATATATAATATTTTTTGAATATAAATGGTATTTAATTTATTTAATTATAATATTAAATAAATTATTTAAAAATGATTTTAATTCTTGAAAAATAATGAAAAATTATATTATGGTATAAGAAAATATTTTAAGTTATTTTTAATAACTATTGATATTTTGTGATAAATTTCATTAATAAATTAATATTAATGGTAATTGATTTATTTAATGAATAAATTTAAATAAATTATGGAAAAATAGAATTTATATTTTAAAAATCATATAAAAATGATTTAAGGGTTAGAAAAATATTTTGAGTTATAAAATATATAACTTTTGATATTTTGTCATGAAAATATTAATATTTTAATATTAATAGAAATTATTAGATAATGAATTTAATTGTTTAAAATCATATAAATATGATTTTAAGGTATTAAAAATACTTTGATATATTATAATATTATGTTATGATTTTAATTAATATTTAATATTAAATAAATATTAATGATAAGAGAATAATGTGGTATTTATATTATATAAATACGATAATAATGATTTAAAAATAATGACAAATGGTAATAATTACTTAAAAATTAGTACGAGTCTTTGAAAAATATTTTGACTGATAATAAAATTATCTAAGATAATTGTTAAGTGTTTAGGCAGAGTTTAATTGAACTTAATCTCAATAATTATCCGACTAGACCGTCGGGATGTCAAATTTATGTTGGTTTCGACTCAGACTAAAATAGTTTGACTTGATACCGAGTCTTAGGTAGTTTATGGATTGATAGGGTTATGTGTTATATGTTTAGGTTATTCTATGATTATATATAATAATATTATACTGTGATGATATTATTCTAATTGTATATCGATATTATTTAATATTAGGTCTTCGGATAAAGCGATATAACTGCGTAGCAGTAGTCATGTGATTCAGGCAAGTTTCTAAACTTGAACTCCAAATTATTGTGCAAGTGTTCTCTAAAGTCGACCTCGAGTAGATCTTTCTTTTAATTATAATTATGGCTAATCATTTCTGATTACCATGTCTATGAATTGTTGAATAGCTTTCTGTGCAAATAATGCATGTGGTCATCATGTATGAAAGGCTGATCACCTTTATTACCATTCGGTCAAGATATAATTGCTATGTTCATGTACTTTCTTGACCATTCAATTCCTATTGACTTGGTCGTTCAATTATAAAAATTTGTTCATGCTAATTCACAACTATATTGTTGAATTATAGCCAGCTTATTATTCAAATTCTTTCAGTCATGATATATCCTCAAATAAATTTATACTTGCTGGGCAAACTTATGCTCACCCTTGCTATATCATGATAAACATTGCAGATTAAGACGAATACGTCGGATACAAGGAAAGGTCAAAGATAGTTCCAGCGTTAGTTTATGTGTGCAGCTAAATTTGTAATAGTAATGTATGATAATATCTTTGTATGTCAGAAAGGATAATAAATTGTGTATAAGTTAAGGTTACTCGACCTTGGGGAATAATGTGTAAAGTTTATTGTATAAACAATTTATGTTTATATCTTCCGTAATAGTTATAGAATGATTGTACCAGATCCATGGTGATTCGAGACCAAGATTTGGGGCTCTGACACACTTTTTCTTTTTGTTCCATTTTTCTTCTCAGGAGGTAAGAATATAACAGGATCTAGTCGGGGTATGGAGTGATGGTTCTAGAAAGTTGTTTTAGCAGTCCTCACTATTTTTGTAAAATAGTGTATTAATAATTGTAATGAGGACTTTATCTGAATGTGGATATTGTCTAGAAGATAATATTTGTATTTAAACTCACAGTTTATGTTTTGTCTTATTTTACACGACAATTGTATTAATGAAGTTGTAGTTGTTTCTGTACCATGTATTTGGCGACTTAGAATGGGTGATGTATACCTATTTTGGGGGCGTCACAGTTGGTATCAGAGCTTAGGGATATGGTTTTTGGCGGAGATCGGGGAATAGAACTAGGAGGGGAGAGACGAGTAAATCCTTCGCTAGTGTGTCCTACCTAAGCTTATTTGTTGGTCGGTCATAATATAGGGATATTATGTGATATGTTAATTTGTTTAATTAACCCTTGTTTTATGGTAATTTTTAAGAATGACAGCTGAGAACGTTAACAATGGAGTGTATGAGACCGTGGAACAACCTTCAATCACCAACCAGGAGAACATGCAATAGGAAGGCAATATCCCTCCTGTAAACAACACTATTGAGCAAACGATAAATGATGGGATGTTTAGAAGCTTTTTGTATTTCATGTAAAATCAGACGAGAGAGACTCGTATAAAAAGTATGGGTGGAAATGATAGCAACGCACTGTTTGTCACAACCAAGTAGTTCAAGGAGTTGGGACCACCAGATTTCTAGGGAAAGCCGGGTCCGATTATGGCGAAAATGCGGGTCAAGAAAATTACCAAGGTATTCGATATCTTGGGATGCAAGGAAGAACATAAGGTTCCATTCGCCACCTTTATGTTCCGTGGTGAGGCAGATTACTGGTGGGAATCAGTGAAGCGTACCCAGCAAGCCGCACTCAACATGTCTTGTGAAAATTTTAGAAACTGTTCAATAACAAGTACTTTCCTAAAAGTATTCGTCATATGAAGGAGGTAGAGCTTATTAGACTGGAACAGAACAACATGACGGTGTCCCAGTACGAGGTGAAGTTCGTGGAGTTATCCAGGTTTGCACCTCATTTGGTAGAGAATGAGGAATATATGACACAGATGTTTCTGAGAGGTCTAAAACCCAAGATTTGTCAATACCTTATCTCTCACAAATTTTCTCTGTATTCAGATGTTGTGAACAAGGCTCAATTATTAGAGCGAGATAATGAGTATGTTCAACCTAGGGACAACAACTAGGGTCATACCAGTGACAGTAGTCATTGGAGCGATGATAACCAGCGAGGAGGGAAAAATACGGACAAAAACGATAACCACTCGGGTGGTAATCGTGGCCATGATAATAGGAGATGTGAGTCAAGTGAAAATTTCAAAAAGAGGAGATTCAACAATGACGGGAAGACATCAGCAGCAGTACCAGAACCAACAACAAATTCTAGGGGAGGAGAACAACCGCCAGTTAGATACTACAGATGCGGAGAGGAGGGACACATAAGTCCAAACTGTTCACAGCCTTCCAAGGTGTGTTTCAATTATGGAAAAGACGATCATATTCTGATAGTGAAGTAAAGTCCATCTGGGACGACGACACCAAAGGAGACTACGGACAAAACAAAGTCGGTGGTTCAAGGGATGGCGTTTGTCGTGACTGGCCAAAATGCGAGAAACCCAAATGAGGTGATCACAGGTAAGTTAATCTTGAACTCTTGTGAATTTTATACCTTACTAGATATCGGTTCTACCCATTCTTTTATCTCTACTGCTTGTGCTCAACGTTTAAACTTGACTATGGAGAAATTAGACTTTGACTTATCTGTGGAGACTTCGTTAGGAGAAACTTTTATTACATCCACTGTTTATAAATCTTGCTTGATCCAAGTTGGCACCATCACATTTCTATTGTTAGTGAATTTCCCGACTTATTTCTTGAAGAACTTCCTGGTCTACCCCCAGAACGTGAAGTTGAATTCTTTATTGATCTTGAACCTGGTACAAAGCCCATTTCTAAAACCCCTATATCGAATGGCTCCTATTAAACTTCAGGAGTTAAAAGTCTAACTATAGGAGTTGTTAGACATCGGTTTCATTCGTCCTAGTACATCTCCTTGGGGTGCTCCTATTTTATTCGTAAAGAAGAAAGACGGGAGTATGCGACTTTGTATTTACTACCGAGAATTGAACCATGTCACCATGAAGAATAGGTATCCCCTTGATGATCTGTTCGACCAGTTGCAAGGAGCACAATTCTTTTCAAAGATCGATCTTCGTTCTTGATATCATCAGCTGAAGATTAAAACTGAGGATATTTCAAAGACTGCCTTCAGAACTCAGTACGGACATTATGAATTCTTAGTCATGTCTTTTGGATTGACTAATGCTCCTGCTGCTTTCATGGATATGATGAAGCATGTATTCAAGGAATATTTAGATCAGTTCGTTGTTGTCTTTATTGATGACATCCTCATCTATTCCAAAAGTCGTGAAGATCATGAGCACCATTTAAAGATGGTACTTCAAAGGCTTCGTGACAACAAGCTATATGCCAAGCTGAATAAATGCGAGTTCTGGCTTAAGAAAGTAGCATTCCTTGAGCACGTGGTTTCAAAACATGGAGTATCTGTTGACCCGACGAAGATTGAAGCAATCCAAAGTTGGGAGGAGCCGAAGTCGATGACCGAAGTACGTAACTTTTTGGGCTTAGCTGGTTATTATCAGAGATTCGTGGAAGGATTTTCTCAAATCGCTAATCCGTTAACTCAGCTGACTCGAAAATATATAAAATTCGTATGGAGCGAGGAATGCGAGAAGAGTTTCCAAGAGCTCAAGAGGAGACTCATTTCGGCACCTATTCTAACAATACCATCTGGTTCGGATGGATTTGTTATCTACTGCGATGCTTTAAGCAAAGGGTTAGGATGTGTTCTCATGAAACATGGGAAAGTCATAGCCTATGCCTCGCGATCTGGAGTTATCCTACTCATGATCTGGAGTTGGTAGCAGTCATTTTTGCGTTGAAAATCTGGAGACACTACCTGTATGGGGGAGAAAGTGGAGATTTATACAGATCATAAAAGCCTCAAATATTTCTTCACCCAAAAGGAACTCAACATGCGGCAACGACGTTGGCTCGAGCTATTGAAAGATTACGATCATAGTATTCAATATCATCCTGGAAAAGCAAACGTTGTAACTGACGCATTGTGTAGAAGATCATATGCGAGTACGAGTACAATGTTGTTAACACAAAGGCCTATTTTGAATGACTTGTAAAGGATGGTGATAGAGGTAAAGGCTCCAAGTACCCACGTGATGATATCAAACATACGAGTATAAACGACTTTAATCGATAAAGTTAAAGCTGCTCAAGCCACAGACCTAGAGATGATACGTATGAAGAAGAAAGTACAAGAAGGTGTTATTCCAGAATCAAGAATCGATGAAGAAGGAATACTTCGATTCAACTCCAGACTTTGCATTCCTAATGATTCTGACTTAAAGCATAGAATCATGATGGAGACACATAACACACTATTTGCAATCCATCCTGGGAGTACGAAAATATATCATGATCTTCGACATACATTTTGGTGGAGTAATATGAAGAGAGAGATCGCAGATTTTATCTTGAGCTGTTTAACCTGTAAACGTGTAAAGGCGGAGCATCAAGTAAGGGTCCATTGCAACCGCTTGAGATTCCAAAATGGAAGTGGGAACACATTACTATGGATTTTGTTACGGGTCTTCCCAAGGTTTCTCAAGGTATAGATGCGATTTGGGTTATTGTTGATGGATTAACCAAGTTTGCTCATTTTTTGCCTATACGTGAGACTTATTCCATTGAACGTCTTGCTCGTATGTACGTAAATGAGATTGTGAGATTGTATGGCATGCCAGTATCCATAGTTTTGGATTGTGACCCAAGATTCACTTCACGATTTTGGGTTAGCTTGTAGAAAGCTATGGGCACGAATTTATGATTCAGTTCAACATACCATCCTCAAACGGACGGACACTCAGAAAAGACTATTCAAACTCTTGAAGGTCTATTAAGACTCTATGTCCTAGATTTCAAAGGGAGTTGGGATAAGTACTTACCATTGGTGGAATTCTCCTACAATAACAGTTATCAAGTAAGTATAGGCATGGCTCCATTCGAGGCGTTGTATGGAGGAAAGTGTCATTTTCTAGTATGTTGGGATGAGGTGGGTGAAGCAACGTTGTTGGGACCAAAATTAGTACCCATGACTACAGAAAAGATTCAAATGATCCAGCAACGTATAAAGACCTCACAAGATCGACAAAAGAGTTATGCTGATCTTCATCGAAAGGACGTGGAATTTAATATTGGAGATCATGTACTGTTACGTTTTGCCCCATGGAAGGGAGTTACAAGATTCGAGAAGAGAGAAAAGCTCAATCCATGATTTGTCGGTCCATTTGAGATTCTTGACTGAATAGGAAATGTGGCCTATATACTCGCATTACCTCCAAGCATACCTCGTGTTCATAATGTTTTTCATATATCTATGCTTCATAAATATGTGAAATACCCAAATCACATTATTACATTAGAACCAGACGAGATAGCCGAAGATTTAATGTACGAGGAGGTACCTTTCAAGATCTTGGATAGGAAAGAGCATGTCCTACGAACAAAGGTTATACCATAAGTCAAGGTTTTGTGGAGGAGCCATGCTATGGAGAAAATGACCTGGGAGTTAGAATCGGAAATAAAAGCGAGGTACCCTCACTTTTCGAAAAACCAGGTACGTACGTCAATTTCGAGGACAAAATTTCATAAGGAGGGGAGGTTTTAAGACCCCAACTTATTATAAATAAAATTAAATTTCCTCTATTCGTTATCTTGAAATAATAAGGAGTTAATTTGATATAATGTTTTGGTTATGGGAGAAATGTGCAAATTTTGCAAAATAAGCAAGTGGTTATAAAATATTCATTTTGTCGGGGAATATTCATTTGGTCATGGAATATTCTTGCTGTCGGGGAATATTCGTACGACGGCGCAACCATTTATAGGCCCCATAATGGAAAACGGTCGGATGAAGAAAATGACAAGTTTAAGTTTTTATAAATAACGACGTAATTATTACCGTTAACACTGTTGGATTACCTGGTTGTTAAAATACAGTAATACGCGTGGTTGCACAGTAGCACACGGTATTGCACAGTATTTTTGAATTATTGATTCTTACGTAAGAAGGCACTACTCAATAATTGTTACAGTAATTACTGTTCAATATTTTATTTTATTGATTCAATAATTACTGCGTTGTTATTTTATATTATTATTATTTTAATAATTGTCATTGCATAGTATTTCCCATTATCAAATAAATAATTCATATTATTTGAATAATATTATTAGATAACATTATTGGCAATGTCTAAGGAAGTTCTATCTAGGAAAGGGGTTTGATCACCTAATTGTGCGCTAGTAAGAAGAAATCCTTATCGGAAAGCCCCCTCTTTCCTGGGAACAACCTGGTTGTCATAATTGTGATTTTGTAATATTATTTGTGAATAATTAATTATTGATTTATATGATAAGAAAATATTTATTTTATGTGGATAGATAGGAAAATATTTATTTTCCGTGGATATAAATGAAGGAATTAATGCTGAGGTGTTTTATCAGTATTTTATCAGAATAGAGGTATTAAAAATCGCCCGTATGTGGATTTCGGGCATTTTTCGTTTGGAATTTGGAAAAATTTAAAGCTACAAAGTTGTAGAGAATTTAATTTCCTATAGAATAAACATAAAATTCGTATTTTTCTGATAAAAGGGCTATTTATTATGAATTATTAAAGTTTCAGAAATTAAATATTTTTTATTATGGGTGGGACCCACTTTTGCTTTTTTTGAAAACATGTGCTGAGAATTTTTTTTCAAAGAAGGCATGCTAGGCTTGGTTAAAAGGGATGGCATAGAAGAAAATAATAATAATAATATTATTTTATTAATTTAGTCTCCTTTGACGTTCTAACATTTTCTTATAAATAGGGTGCTTAGTTAGAATTGAAAATCATACCAGAAACAATTTTTTTTCTCTCTCTCTATATTATCTAGCGTATTTTGTAAGTATTTAGATACGTTGAGAGTTGTTATTCAGTGCAAGTTTCCTTCAATATTATATCCGATATTCGATTCAGAAATATTGTTCTTTTGAGGTAAGGGATGTTAATTTCTTCGTAAATGATATTATTTTCTTAAATATCATTATGCTGAAATATTGATATAAATTTTATTATGAAATTTCTACCTTTGTGTCGGGGTTACTATTCACTTATATGACACTATTCACGTATACGACACTTTTCACAAATACGACACTATTCACCGAATAATGAAATTTTCTCTTCTTTGTCCCAGATATCTATTATGGTTACTATCTTTGATTGTATCCATGTTTTGATCTTCGTTCTTGAATTTTACTCTATTATAGTTTATTATGGAGTATTTTTGAACTTGAATTATCTAAAGTACGAATCTCTAATCTTTGTTCTTTTGTCTCACTGGATTCGTTCTTTAAAATATTTTTCATCATCCTTAGTCCTTAATGGTGATACTTGATGAATATCTTTGTCTTGTAGTGCAAAGATGAATGATTACCTAATGAATATCTTTGGCCCGTAGTGCAAAGATGAATAGGTGTTGAGATGAACATGACCAACTGGTAATACAAATGAATATCTTTGGCCCGTAGTGTAAAGATGAATATTTAATGCAAGATGTATATTGATTGATGTTACAAGGATGAAATATTGATGATGGACTTTTAAATTCATAGATGATAGTAGATTTCATTCTCTACTTAACTCTTCTAATGAATTGTTTTTTCCGCTGTGAATATTGATCTAAAAGTTGTTGTCCATTATATTTTATTTGATTTGTTGAAGGCTAACGATAAATTGTTGTTCTTTATCTTAGTTATAATATTCTTTACTGGGCTAGTTGAGCTCACCCTTTTCCTTTTTGTTCTATTTTTCTTCCCAGGAGGTGAGAATATAACAGGATCTAGCTGGGGTATGGAGTGATGGTTCTAGAAGTTGTTTTACCAGTCCTCACTATTTTTGTAAAATAGTGTATCAATAATTGTAATAAGGACTTTATCTGAGTGTGAATAGTATCTAGAAGACAATATTTGTATTTAAACTCACAGTTTATGTGTTGTCATATTTTGCACGACAATTGTATTAATGAAGTTGTAGTTATTTATGTACCATGTATTTGACGACTCAGAATGTGTGATATATACCTATTTTGGGGGCGTCACAATAAGCAAAATATTTCCCATCTAGCAATATTTGGTTGTGCGGTATATGTTCCAATTTATCCTCAACAACGTACAAAGATGGGTCCTCAAAGGAGGCTAGGAATATATATTGGGTTTGAGTCCCCATCAATAATTAAATATCTTGAACCCTTAATAGGTGATTTATTTACGGCACGATTTTTTAACTGTCATTTTGATGAGACTATGTTATCAGCATTAGGGGGAGAAATTAAACAGCTGGATAAAGATATTACACGGAAAGCATTGTCATTATTGAATTTTGATCCTCGTACAAAACAATGTGAATAAGAAGTTCAAAAGATACTTCATTTGCAAGATATAACAAATCAACTACCGAATACATTCACTGACTCAAAAGGATTAACTAAATCTAATATACCAGTTGTAAATGCTCCAGCTCGAATTAAAGTCCCAATAGGACAATCCCCAAAAATTGTAACAAATGAGTCTAAAGCACGCCAGATGCGTGGTAGACCAATCGGTTCGAAAGACAAAAATCCTCGAAAAAAAAATAAGTAAATAAACAAGTGGACATTATTGAGGAGGAAAATATTCATGAGGATATAGACATAGCTAAAACCCCAGAAGAGGTTCAGGTACTTGAAAATAATAAAAATGATAAAATCTCGATAAGTTATGTCTCTACAAAGAAAAGGTGGAACCGAAGTGAGATAATTGTTGACAACAGTTTTTCATATAATATATCACTTGATATCATTAATGAAAACGAGGATTTTGAGCCTAATTCTGTCGACGAATGTAGACGCGGAAATAATTGGCCAAAATGGAAAGAAGTAATACATGCAAAATTAAATTCACTTGCAAAACGTGAAGTTTTTGGACCTGTAGTCCAAACACCCAAAGAAGTAAAGCCAGTTGGATACAAATGGGTCTTTGTATGAAAAAGAAATGAGAAAAATAAAATTGTAAGATATAAGGCACGACTTGTGGCATAAAGGTTTCACAAAGACCTGACATTGATTACGATAAAACATATTCTCCTGTGGTAGATGCAATTACATTTCGGTATCTTATTAGCCTAGCAACTCATGAAAAACTAGATATGTGTCTAATGGATGTTATTACAACCTATTTATATGGGCCAATTGATAATGATTTTTATATGAAAATCCTTGAAGGATTTAAAATGCCTGAAGCATATAATTCAAATCCCTAAAAAGTTTACTCAATCAAGTTGCAAAGGTCCCCTATATGGGTTAAAGCAATTAAGACGCATTTGGTACAATCGTCTTAGTGAATATTTATTGAAAGAAGGGTATAATAATAACCCTATATGCCCATGTGTTTTTATAAAAAAAGTTAGAATCTGGTTTTGCTATTATTGCTGTGTAGGTTGATGATTTAAATATTATTGGAATTCAAGGAGAGATTCCAAAGACAATGAATTATTTAAAGAAAGAATTTGAGATTATAGATTTAGGATAAACAAAATTTTGCCTCGACCTGCAGATCGAGCATTTAGCAGATGGAATTCTCATTCATCAGTCAACATACATAGAGAAGGTCTTTAAAAGATTTTATATGGATAAAGCTCATCCATTGATTACCCCAATGGTTGTTAGATCACTTGATGTGAAAAAGGACCCTTTTAGACCTCGTGAGGATAATGAAGAATTACTTGGTCCTGAAGTACCATACCTCAGTGCAATTGGTGCGTTAATGTATCTTGTTAATAATACACGACTTGATATAGCATTTTCTGTGAATTTGTTAGTAAGATATAGTTCTTCTCCTACCCGGAGACATTGAAATGGGGTTAAACATATTTTTCGCTGCCTACGAGATACTATGGTTATGGGCTTATTTTATTCAAATAATGATAATCATAAATTAGTTGGATATGCTGATGCAGGATATCTATCTGATCCATATAAAGGTCGATCTCAAACATGTTATCTATTTATGTGTGGTGATACTGCTATATCTTGGAGATCTACAAAGAAAACATTAGTTTCCACTTCATCTAATCATGCTGAAATACTTGCAATCCATGAAGCAAGTCGAGAATATGTATGGTTGAGATCAATGACTCAACATATTCATGAAACATGTGGTTTATCCTCCAGCAAAGGAACTACAACCATTCTGTATGAAGACAATGTTGTATGTATAGCTCAATTAAAAGGAGGATACATCAAAGGAGATAGAACAAAACACATCTCACCAAAATTCTTTTTCACACACGACCTTGAAAAGTGTGGTAACATTGATGTTTAGTAAATTCGCTCAAAAGATAATCAAGCAGATTTGTTCACCAAAGCATTATCAACTGCAACGTTTAAAGGATTGCGTCACAATATTGGAATGCGATAGCTGAAGGACTTAAGGATACGTTTATGAGGGGAAGCTAATACGCGATGCACTCTTTTTTCCTTAACCAAAGTTTTTTCCCATTGGGTTTTTCCTGGTAAGGTTTTTAACGAGGCAACTTTCAATGCGTATGCCTATACAATAGACATCCAAGGGGGAGTGTTATAAAATTATAATGGATGTCTAGATTCATCCTCCCTATCTTTGTATATAATACTTTTGAAACTCCCACATCTATTGATTTTTGAAACTCATGTCCTTTGAGTTTTGTAACCTCCTAGTATTGATGTTCTTATTTCTATAAATAAGGGCATTGTAAAGTGATTGAGTGATATACAAAATATTATGAGAATACTCTCTTTTCTCTAATCATCTTTTTTATTTTAGTAATCTTTTATAATAATTTTCAGGTTTTTAAACCCCATTTTTGTACTTGTAACATGCTTTATCCCAGTAACACATACAATACTGTATTTTACATTCAACATAACTACAAAAACCTATTTTATCTCATCAAACGTGTGCATACACTAAGCTAACAATTACAAATATGAACTAACTTATCGAGAATTACAAATATACGCTAATGACAAATAAATTATACAATATGATGTACAAAACTCGTATAGACTAAAATAAACTAATTTTTTTACAATATGTACAAATGTTCTACAATTTAATTAATGAATAAAAACTATACAAATGAACTATAAACTAGCTAGTAGGAGGAGGATCATCAGAAAGGGGTGGAAGACGATGTTGCTCTGGTGTATGAAAATCAGCTTCGTCGTTCCCTTGATCGCCATTGCAAACGCCACCATGCTTTGCATTTGTGACAACCCGAATTTTTAGAAATTATTAAAATAAGAATTGAATAAATAAATTTTTTATTACGAGATGTTTTGAGTTTGAGTATATATATATATATATATATATTTGTTATATATGTTGAAATATTTAATTTGGTGTGAAAAGATTAAATGCGAGTATAGATGAGAAATATATATTCATATATTGGAAAAAAGAGGTTAAATAGTTAATTTAACTATTGAAGGAAATTAAATGAATTTGTTACAAATTTTTTTTTAACTCAATAATATTAGTTAATTTAATTAAGTTAAAAATTATATTATGAGATAATATAATTTGATTATTATGCCTTGTTGGCAATGTGGTTGTTATGAATTAAATTTCATAAATAATGTGAGTAATTTACTTAATTAAAATAGCTGAATTAATGTAAATATAGTCGTTTTAGTAAAATGAGAAGATATTATATTACATATAAATGTAATATGTTAATATAATACGATTGAGAATTTCGTAAATAGTTAAAATATTTATCGAATAAAATAAATATTTTAGTGGGAGTATTTATGGAGTAAAATGATATTTGATGAAATAATTTATTTATGTACGATAATATCGATTAAATGATTTTATAATCGGTGCGTATGTTATTACGCTAATGGAATGAAAATATTCTAATTTAATTAAATAATTAAGTTAGAGGATGAATGATTTGTTAACCAAAATTATAATTATATTAGCTAATTAAATATTGTGTTGGCTAAATAAAAATTATAAATTAATTGGGTAATGTGTGACATGGGTACTATAGGATAAAAAGATTATTAAAATAAATTAGAAGGTGTTTAATAAAGTTAAACCAAACAAGGTGGGAGCTGTTGTTTCCACTCCTAAATTAACCTCACTTTCACTTTACAAATTCAAATAATTAGCACAGTAATATGTAAGGATCAATCCCACATAGAGTGATTTGTTTTATATTTATCCTATGATTTCTAAGAAAAAGGAGATTTTAAATTAATTAACTAAATTAAAAAGAATAAACTATTAAGAATAAACAATGAATAAAAAGCTTCCGTTCTTCAGTTCAGTATCACCTTTTTACCACAATAGATTAATAGTGTAATATTATTTACCCTTCAACGAAACTAATAGTCCGAGGTAAAAACAAGCTCTGCTGCCCTAAACTCCACTTAGATTGTCACTCAATGAAACAAGCTCTTCACAAGATTCTAACCATTATATAACCTAGAACAAGCTCTCTAGATTTAATATAATAGTAGCATTAAGAATTAGGGAATTAGACTATTCCAAGCAACAAACACATAAGCTCAGATTGTTTAACTTCTCTTCTGATAATCATAGCAATACTCAAAAGGTTATATCTCAAGAGTTAGAATCTGATGAGGTATCATCATATCTTCGACATACCAGGTACGTACATAAATTTCGAGGGCGAAATTTTATAAAGAGGGGAGATTGTGAGATCCTGAATTTTATGAAATGAAAGTATTCAATTTTCTAATAATTATTATTCTATTTAGTAAATGGTTAAATTGATAAAGGTTAAAGTTAAGGCTGGTATTTGAAAATTTTGCAAAGTAAGCAAGTTGATATAAAATATTCGTTATGTCGGGGAATATTCGATTGGTCGGGGAATATTCATTTTAACAGGGAATATTCGTACGACGGTACAATCATTGGTGGACCCCACAACGAAAGTATTGTCGTAGTTAGAAAATGATAGAATTATCTTTTTATAAAAATAACGGCGAAAGATTTACCGTTAAACGGTTAAACTACCTAGTAGTAAAAGTACAGTAATACGCGTGGTTGCATAGTAGCACACGGTATTTATTATTGATGCTTACATGAGAAGTCACTCAGTTATACTCAATTATTGCTATAGTAATTGTTGCATTATATCTCCCATATTATTGATTCAATTATTGTCACAGTATTATCTGCATAATATTTATTATTATTAAATCAATACATGAGACGACAAAGTTATTCATATTATTATTTACAATATTGACGATGTCTAGAAAGTTCTGTCGAGGAGAGGTTTGGTCACCTAATTTCGCACCAATAGAGATAAATCCTTATCGAAAAGCCACCTCTTTCCTGGGAATGATCTAGTTGTTAAATATCGTGAGTTATAATATTAATGATGAATAAGTTCGTGTTGATTAAAGATGAAATTGATATTTCCATTGTGTTGGGATTATTAGCGTTAGTGAAAATCGACAGCTATTCCGATAATAATTGATTTCTGAAGGTTATATTGACTAATCGGGTAATTAATCAGATAAATGAGCAATTAATTGCTATTAATTCACATGCTTATAACTATTTGTTCACATGTGTGTGCTATTGATTCACATGCATGTACTATTAGGGGAGGTGGTGCAAGATTGATAATACTTGCATGACTAAATTTAAAATGGAGGTATAGATGAATGTACTATACTGTAATTATTTTTTTTTCAAATGTATATTACTATTGATTCACATGAATGTACTATTGATTCACATGATGTACTATTAGGGGAGGTGGTGCAAGTTTGATAATACTTGTAGGACTAAATTAAAAATGAAGAAAAAGATTAAGGTATTATACTGTAATATTTCGAGCCCAAAACGTGCAATTATCGAAACTATATTTTCTTATAAATAGAAGCTCATTCTTCTTCCATTCTGACCAATTCACTAAGACTCACAAGAGCAATTATAGAGAGAGAAGATATAGAGAGAAAGAATAAGAGAAGTCTGCTACCTCACTATTCCAGTATCCAGTCTTCTTCTGAGGTAAGGGATACTATATTTTTCAGTATTCGTAGAAATAATATTTTCTTCCATACTCTGTAGTATGTGAGTAATATTATTTCGTTTCATATTCTTAATTCTAAACTCATTTTGTTAATGTATTGCTTCTATACTCTGTGAAATTAGTAGAATATCCTTGATATTTGCGCTTCATCTAGTATCTTTTCATGAAAATTTTATTATGAGCTTTCTTGATAATTATTGATATTTTCATACCGGAATAATATTCACGAGTTACTATTTATGGGTTACTATTCATGCAGTTACTATCCACTCAAATATTATTCACTCGGGTATTCGAGGCACTTTTTTTTTTTGCTAAATTTTGTTTGTATATAAATATGCAAAAAACAAAGGATATTACAATGAAGATCAGAACATAACCTTCTTCTCTCGAGAAGGTTAAAACACCTAGATAGGACTAGGGGAAACAATTTTCCTAACTTAATTTAATACATCCTTACATCCTGAAGCTAGAAAGAGAAATCACTAAATAGACACTAATTAAATAATGACATATTTAGCTACACCAATAAGGACTAGTGTGCTGCAATGGACAACCCACATGAGGCTGCGTAATCAATTAAAATCCAAGCTCCAGCCCTCAGAAAATCCGTGGGTCCCGCATGGCATAGCATTAAGCAGTAAGCCATCATGCCCACGTGGGCCCCACCTGCAGTAAACACCAGCCAAAGATGTCGGAGAAGCTCAATCCCAAACCCAGCAATGGGAACACTCCTGGCAGCAAGGAGTTAACCAAGGAGAAGACAACCATACCAAGCAAATTTAAGCTAAGATTGGAAGTAAACAAGGACCCTCCTTCGGTACCAGCAAAACCAAAGATGTTCCCACTAAGAAAAATCAGATCTAAACATTAAGAGATATGAGTGAAATGCAAACATTCAGATCTAAAATCAACCGGATAACCCAAAGCCCGTCATCAAAACCATCCAATCTGAAAGAATGAAATAAGCAATAAAATTAAACTAAACAGATTGGAACCCCCTAAAACCCCAAATCAGTCCAACAAGTAGTAGAGCAACAAACTTCAAGTAACTGATGGGGTCAAAAGACAAGAAGCTCAGCACCACCAAAGACGCCAACCACCTCCAACCTCTGCGAAACCCAGATAGCTCCCAACTCCAACCAGATCAGATCCGAACGCTCCAAGGGAGAGAGAAGGGGTGGGCCGCAAGAAGGAGGGGGATATGAGTGCAAAGGAAGAGAGTGGTCAGAAGAATGGTGGAGAACCGAGCGGACCCAACATCCAAAAACCACCCCATCAAACCAACAAGATCCGAAACGCCTGAAATCCCAAGTCACCCCACTGCAGATCAAAGCTCCTTAAACCAGACCCCTTTTCCCCCTACTAGTCTGGACAGATAAGCCCCCACGATCACAAGCCCCGGACTTTGCAAATGGATCAGTAGAAAGATTTTCGGGAAGGTTCAATTTGGTTGTCGGAAGAACAAATCAAACCAAGAAATGAGGGAAAGGAAGGAAAGAAGGAGAGATGGTGGGCCGAAGAGGAGGAGAAGGAGGGATAAACAAGGTGGCCGGATGGAAGAGGGGCGGAAGGAGGAAGGTGGGGGAGGGGGGAAATCTAGAGAGAAGGGGGAGCACCTCTCTCTAGCTTCCTAAAAGTTTCTCCCCCTATTCGAGGCACTTTTCATGTCAGAGTACTATTCACGAGTTATTATTCATGGGTTACTAGTCACCTTATTACTATTCACTCATATATTATTCACTCGGGTATTTGGGGCACTTTTCATGCCGGGTACTATTCACTAGGTACTACTCCCGAAGTACTATTCACAGGGTACTATTTACGGGGAACTATTTACCCGAAAAATATATTTCTTTTTTGTCCAAATTATTTTTGATATATGAATATTATTCTTGAATTTTACTCCACAAAGCAGTATCATGTTGACAATTTGGATATTTTTAAACTCTGGATAAATTTAGAGTCTTTAAAATTTATCCTTGATTTCGTTTGATTAATGCTTATATCATTGTCATCATCCTCATGCTTATATTGTGATGAAGTCATCTTTGGCTTATGTGCATAGATGGACTGTTGATTGGTATGATTATGACCATGGATCATTCGGTATAATCATGATTCGTAATGTTTCAAATGATGTCGTAAAAGTCCTCATTGGCCTGTAGTGCATTGATGGACAGTTGTTGGTATGATTATGACCAAGGATTATTTGGTATAATCATGACCATTGATGATTACATGAATATCCTTGGCCCATAGTACAAGGATGATTCGATGATGTGGTTTATTTATTAAGCTGAGGCGCAACGATAAAATTGATGAAAAACTTTTTAAATCATAGAAGATAGTAGATATCATGCTCTACTTGACTCTTCTAATGGATTGCTTGTTCCGTTGCAGTTAAACTTGATGTTTATTGTATTTTATCAGTTTAACACTGTTGAAGACTAATGATAATTTATTCTGCATTATCTTAGTCATAATATTTCTTACTGGGCTAGTTGAACTCACCCTTTTGCTTTCATTGTTCTCTTCAGGAAATGAGAACGTAGTCGGGACTAGTCGGGGAACAGAGTGATGGTCCGAGATGGTTGTTTTAGTAGTCCTCACTACTTAGTGTGGTAATAAATGTAATGAGGATTTAATTTGAGTTTGAATACTATCTAGAAGACAATATTCATGTAAAAACTCAGCTATATTTTATCGTATTTTTACACGACAGTTGTATTAAAGAAGTTTGTATTTGATTTCTGTACCATGTATTTGGCAACTCAAGATGGGTTATGTATACCTATTTTGGGGGCGTCACAGTTAGTATCAAAGCCATAGAAAAGAGCCCCGAGCCTTTATATGGTGACTTCCAAGTCGTGGGATGCACCGAAGCCAGACTTTCCATAGGGGATGCCGTGAGTAACGGTGAAAAGTTGATAGGTATCATTGTGAGGTGCTATCCAAGTCTTGGATGTGGCTCACAGTTGGTATCAAAGCTTAGGAATATGATCCCTAGCAGAAATGTGAGACAAGAACTAGGAGGGGAGAGACGAGAAATTCCTTTGCTTGTATGACCTACCTAAGTTTATTTGGTATTTAATTGGTAGATCAGAGTATAGGGATAATATGTGATATGTCAATTAACCCTTATTTTGTGGCAGTGTTTGAAAATACATATGAAAATGTTGAGATAAGCAATGAAGCACATGAGACTGTTGAGTCACCAACGATCAATACCCAGGATAATGTGCAACAAGAAGACAATAATCCTCAGGTAAACAACAACACCGATCAGATGATGAACGATGGGATGTTCAGAGGCTTTATGCAATACATGGAACATCAGGCGAGAGAAACTCCTATTCAAAATGTAGGTGGAAACACTGGAAACTCTCGGATGGTCACCGCTAAGCAGTTCAAGGAGCTGGGACCACCGAAGTTTTTGGGAGAGCCAAAACCACTTAAGACGGAGACATGGATAAAGAAGATCACCAACATATTTGATGTATTGGGATGCTCCGAGGAGCAAAAGGTTCCCTTTGCCACCTTCATATTGCGAGGAGAGGCAGATTACTTGTAGGAATCAGTAAAACGTACTCAGCCTACCGCACTGAAGATATCTTGGGAGAAGTTCCAAGAACTGTTCAACGACAAGTACTTTCCCGAAAGTATTCGTCACATGAAGGAGGTAGAGTTCATCAAGCTGGAGAAAAATAATATGACTGTGTCGCAGTACGAATCTAAGTTTGTAGAGTTATCTCGGTTTGCGTCCCACTTGATTGATAATGAGGAAAGAATGACACGGATGTTTATAAGAGGTTTGAAACCTGAGATACGTCAATACCTCATTTCTCACAAACTTTATTTATATTCAGATGTTGTGAATTGGGCTTAGTTATTGGAGCGCGATAATGAGCCAGCCCAACCAAAAGATAATCACCAACAACATGATAATAATCTTATCGGTGACAACGACCATTGGAACAACGATAACCATCGTGAAGGAAATTATCAGGCAAGAAATGGTAACCACTTTGGTGGTAATCATGGCCAAAATAATAAAAGAAATGATTCAAGTGGAAAATTCAAGAAGAGAAGATTTAACGTTGATGGGAAGACGTCGACAGTAGCACCAGCACCAGCAACAAATTCTAGGGGAAGAGAACGATCGCCAGTTAGATGCTACAGATGCGGAGATGAGGGACACATAAGTCCAAACTGTTCACAACCTTCCAAGTTATGTTTTAGTTGTGGAAAAGATGGTCACATAGCTCGATTTTGTCCTGTAGCGAAATTAAATCCAGTTGGGACGGTGGCACCAAAGGTGGATACGGACAAAAGAAAGTCGGTGGTTTCAGGAAGAGCGTTTTTCGTGACTTCTCAAAAAGCGAATATCCCAGATGAAGTTATCACGGGTTAGTTAATCATAAACTCTTGCGAAGTCTATACGTTGTTAGATACCGGTTCTATAAATTCTTTTATTTCTCCTATTTACGCTCAACATTTAAATTTAACTCTGGAGAAATTAGACTTTGACTTATCTGTTGAAACTTCGTTAGGAGAAACCTTCATTGCATGTACTATCCAAGTCTTGGATGAGAGTCACAGTTTTTAAATGATATTTCTATCGTTAATAAATTTCCTGATGTATTCTCGAAGAACTTTCTGGCCTACCCCAGAGCGTGAAATCGAATTTTGTATTGACCCCAGTACAAAACACTTTTCTAAAACCCTCAAATATTTCTTCACCCAAAACGAACGTATCATGCGCCAAAGATGTTAGCTCGAGCTGTTGAAGATTACGACCATACCATTCAATATTATCTTGGAAAAAGCAAACGTGGTAGCTAATGCATTGAGTAGAAGATCATACGTGTTTACGATTGTAACGTTGTTAACACAAAGACCCATTTCATATGACTTGCAAATGATAAAGATAGAGTTAAAGACTCTAAGGACCCACGTGATGATGTCAAATAATACGAGTAGAATCGACGTTAACTGATAAAGTTAAAATCGCTCAAGCTACACACCTGGAGCTGATGAATGTGAAGAAGAAGGTTCAAGAGGGCGTTATTCTAGAAGTAAGAATCGACGAAGAGAGTAAATCTCAATCCTCAATTTAATTGGGCCATTCAAAATATTCCACGCTCAAAGGTTATACCTCAAGAGTTAGAATATGACGAGGTATCATCATCTCTTCGACATACCAGGTACATACGTAAATTTTGAGGGCGAAATTTTATAAGGAGGGGAGATTGTGAGATCCCGAATTTTATGAAATAAAAGTAATCAATTTTCTTATAATTATTATTCTATTTAGTAAATGGTTAAATTGATAAAGGTTAAAGTTAAGGGTGACATTTGAAAATTTTGTAAAGTAAGCAAGTTGATATAAAATATTCGTTGTGTCAGGGAATATTCGATTGGTCGGGGAATATTCATTTTAACAGGGAATATTCGTACGACGACACAATCATTGGTGGACCCCACAACGGAAGTATTGTCATAGTTAGAAAATGAAAGATTTATATTTTTATAAAAATAATGGTGAAAAATTTACCGTTAAACTGTTGAACTACCTGGTAGTAAAAGTACAGTAATATGCGTGGTTGCATAGTAGCACACAGTATTAATTATTGATGGTTACGTGAGAAGTCACTCAGTTATACTCAATTATTGCTACAGTAATTGCTGCATAATATTTCTCATATTATTGATTCAATTATTGTCACAGTATAATCTACATAATATTTATTATTATCAAATCAATAATTGAGGACGACAAAGTTATTCATATTATTATTTGCAATATTGATGATGTCTAGAAAGTTTTATCGAGGAGAGGTTTGGTCACCTAATTACGTGCCAATAGGGAGATATACTTATTGGAAAGCCCCATCTTTCCTGGGAATGATCTGGTTGTTAAATATTGTGAGTTATAATATTAATGATGAATAAGTTCGTATTGATTAAAGATGAAATTGATATTTCCATTGTGTTAGAATAATTAGTGTTAATGGAAATCGACATCTATTCTGATAATAATTGATTTCTAGAGGTTATATTGACAAATCGGGTAATTAATTAGATAAATGAGCAATTAATTGCTATTAATTCACATGCTTATAACTCTTTGTTCACATGTGTGTACTATTGATTCACATGCATATACTATTAGGGGAGGTGGTGCAATATTGATAATACTTGTATGACTAAATTAAAAAATGGAGGTATAGATGAAGGTACTATACTGTAACTATTTTTTCACATGTATAGAACTACTGATTCACATGAATGTACTATTGATTCAAATGATGTACTATTAGGGAAGGTGGTGCAAGTTTGATAATACTTGCAGGACTAAATTAAAAATGAAAAAAAAGATGAAGGTATTATATTGTAATATTTTGAGCCCCAAAATGTGTAAGTATCGAAACTATATTTTCCTATAAATTGAAGCTCATTCTTCTTCTATTCTCACCAATTCACTAAATTCACAAAAGCAATTATAGAGAGAGAAGCTATAGAGAGAAAGAAGAGAAGTCTGCTATCTCACTATTCCAGTTTCCAGACTTCTTTTGAGGTAAGGGGTATTATTTATTTCATATTCTGAAGAGATATTATTTTTCGTATTCGTATGAATATTATTTTCGTTCAATATTCATAAAGAATATCATTTTCGTTCAATATTCATTGTCTTGGTTTAATATTCGTAAGAAATATTATTTTCGTTCAATATTCGTAAGGGATATTATATTTTTTAGTATTCGTAGAAATAATATTTTCTTCCATACTCTGTAGTATGTAAGTAATATTATTTCATTTCATATTCCTAATTCTACACTCATTCTGTTAAAGTATTGCTTCTATACTCTGTGAAATTAGTAGAATATCCTTGATATTTGTGCTTCATCCAGTATCTTTTCATAGAAATATTATTTTGAGCTTTCTTGATAATTATTGATCTTTTCGCACCGGAATACTATTCATGAGTTACTATTTACGGGTTACTATTTACTCAATTAATATTCACTCAAATATTATTCACTCGGGTATTCGGAGCACTTTTCATGTCAGAGTACTATTCACGAGTTACTATTTATAGGTTACTATTTACCTGGTTAGTATTCACTCGGGTATTTGGGGCACTTTTCATGCTGGGGTACTATTCACGAGGTACTATTTCCAAAGTACTATTCACAGGGTACTTATTCACGGGGTACTATTCACCCAAAAAATATATTTCTTTTCTGTCCAAATTATTTTTGATACATGAATATTATTCTTGAATTTTTTTTTTGCTAAATTTAGACTGAAATAAAAGAAAGAATAAGAACATAGTACATGGGTCAAAACCCCAAGAAGTATACCATAGCCATCATAGGACATGCACTATGATGGCTGTGGTAAACCAAAATAGCCACTAGCATACAAGGATCCAACAAGGAACATAGCGACAACAAACAACTAACAAATGGCTAGAAACAGTTTAAGCAACTACATCAACCCGTAGCCAAACAGCCAAGACAGAAATTAGCCCTTAGGTGCCCAACCGCCCAGAACACAGCCCAACAGCTGCTGAGAAAGGAGCAGCAGAAACTAAGATTGCAACAGTAAGCACCAAGAAACAAAGATGCCGAAAACCAGCCAAAAGTGCAACAGCAGCTGCCGAGAACCGAAAAAGCAGCAGTAACACAAGAGACCTGGCAAAATCTGAAGATATTTGGATCAGAAACAGCAGAGCAGCAACTACACCGCATGCCTAAAATAGCAGAAACCAGCATAGCCGAACCAACCAGTCAAAAGTGCAGCAGAAGTTGCCGAGAAGACAACATCAACTAGCCCACCCAAACAACAAAGGCATCAACACCAGCTACTTCAAAATAGTTGACCCCAATGACCCCAACTTAGCATCTTTGCATACCGCAAATCAACATAGCAGAAACCAACATAGCAGCACCAGAGCAGATAAACCCATCATAGATTCAGCAGAGCAATAGAAATACCAAAACAGCTACAACATAGCATACCCAAATTTGAACCAGCAGGCCCAGCATAGTAGAACCCATATTGCAAACACAACACCTGTACAGAGAAATCAACTAAACCAGCCAAATAACCTGCAGCAGCTTCCAAAACAACATCAGCAGAAGAGCTCCCCGCAACAGCGCTAAGCCAAAATTATGCAACCGAAGAGCATATAAGCATTAACTATAAGAAACAACTCCCCAGCAGCATCAACCATTAATAGAAGCAACTCAAAAGCCTTCCACACCTAACCCCAAACCTCTGCAGCCAAACATAGCAACTGCCTAGTGCAACTGCTTCAACCAAGAGGCTAGTCCAGTTACTGAACAAGACTTTTGGAAGCAACAACACTATTTGACAGTCCAAGCTACCAAGCCAGCAGACAAAAGTAACCAGCAGACTGCAAAAACCCAAAGGCCCAACCAGCAGACTGCAGCAGAGGCCAAATGCCTAGAAAAAGTAGAAAACAGGACAGCACCAACCAACATCTGCAAATGAAGCAGCTCTTCCCAAGACTGCAGAAGAAACACAAGAAGGATCCTACAGATCCTAGCAAAACCAACAGATCCTAGTGCAGCAACCCACTGTAGCAATACCAAACTAGGCAAGGACCAGAAGCGGTGCGACCATAGCTGCCACACCTGTAGCAGAACAACCAATACCTACCAACACCAACCAATTATTCTTGAATTTTACTCCTCAAAGCAGTGACAATTTTGATATTTTTAAACTCTGAATAAATTTAAAGTCTTTAAATTTATCCTTGATTTCGTTTGATTAATGCTTATATCATTATCATAATCCTCATGCTTATATTGTGATGAAAGTCATCTTTGGCTTACGTGCATAGATGGACTGTTGATTGGTATGATTATGACCATGGATCATTCGATATAATCGTGACCCATAATTTTACAAATGATGTGGTAAAAGTTCTCATTGGCCTATAGTTGTGACACCCCTAAATCTAGGTGTTTCATACCCTCAAGATTTGGTGCTCACTATCCATACATTCATACTATCTACCCAATTAAATTAATATTTAAACCATAAATCCTCCATTTAAATAGGGTTACATCATTAAATAAAAATCTTCCCAGGTTATCTAACCTTAAACATCATTCAAGTGCGAAAATAAAATTATTACATCACATCATTAAGTAAAAGTCTATCATCAAATTAAAAGTCTAACATCATATCAATAATCAAAATTACAAGTCTTACACACTTATACATTTTTCCCTTTCCTTTGCTAGTTGAAGGCATGACCTTCTCAACTCTAGCTGCAATGAGTATATAAATATGCAAGAGTGAGCAAAACAATTCCTCACTGGATATAACAATGAATCAACAGAAGAATAATAATAACTGCCAACAATAGGCTCATCAAAACTGAATAGTACTCTAACGATGATAATCAGAAACTGGAATCCCATAATATGGAATATATCTAACTGAGGGTCATAAGACCATGAACTATGTCCATAGTTGCGAGTAATCTTTCAACTCCAACTTTAACAGTCATAAGACTATAAGGACTCCTCGTACTTAGGAGGATCAGCCTTTTGTACAATGTATTGTGCACAAACATTTCAACGCTAAGCGTAAATTATCCCCTAATATATAATAATAATAGAGTTGTTCATCTCAGTATTTAGAGTACAAGTCTGCACCAAAGAAAGTTTGGTTTGGATAAGTTTCAAGGTAATTTAGAGTTTACGAACATCAACTAAGGATTAGTTGAATAAAACTGTAATAACATTATGCTATGGAATAATTCTTAAGTGAATCAACATTGTGTACTAAGGTCATGCATTAGGAATAATCTAAGAGCATAAGTATTGAATAATGTAACATACCTTGCTTGAACAATGTTAAGCTAAGGTTAAAACCTTATTTAGTGTTAAATCTTAAGCATGCATAACAAATAGTAAGTTAAATGATAAAACTTGTTCAAGATTGGTCTGTTAGAATGTAGAAATTTGCATGCAAAATAACAACTTAAAGATTGGCTCAATATAAGAAGATAAGTTTTAGGAGCTTGCATGATATAATTAGGGTTAAGAAACTTGCACAAAGAAAGCTTAGAGTTAGAAAACTTGCTCAAAGAAAGTTTAAGCACTTGCACAATTATAAAAGTAGAGTTAGAGAACTTGCCTCGTGCGTAGGTTAAACAATTACTTCTCACGTTCACCAAAAGTCCTACACATACCATATGTATTGACAATACACATTAGTTACACTAACATTAGTTTCATATAGCTCACTAACAAAATCGCTTCTTTTCATGAACATCACTATTTAGCTCTATTACAACTACTTAAGTGATCATGCCATTGCACCACATACACATTAACAACTTGATACAACATCCTATTACATGTCTAATAGGTTATCATTAGGTTATACTAATACACAAAGGATTACACTTGCATTCGCGCATCCCGACGCCCTCCGATTGCCTCCAAATACACAACAGTCCTACAGATGGCTATTTTGACCATTCATAACGATTTCAAATTGAAAACCTTAAAGAATAAATGTTATAGGCCTATTCATCCTCATTCTGAAGCATCTTGAATTGCATCAATCAGGAGTTCGTATAAAGAAGTTATGCCCATTTTAGTAAACTATGTTATGTCAGTATTTTTTTCCAAAATCGGCTTAGCAGAATACCCCCCCCACCAGGACGGGGGTCCCTTCCGTGTTTTGCAATTTTATGCTCTGTAACTCTAAGGAAAGCTAAATTAGGCCTCCAAACTCCTTTCTAACAACCATATCAACTTATCTAAGGTGTAATAGGTTTACAGAAACATAATCTAATATTTTCTAACGCATTTCTAGCCATCTAAATAACATAAACATCCAAATTACAACCATTAATTTTCATTAATTTTGCTAAAACTTCACTTTTTGACATTTTCAGTGAAAATCATCACTGTGATTTTGTTTTTTAACCAAAATAGTTAATTCAAAGTACGTTGTTTATGTTTATTCATCCTCTTTCAAATTCAATAGTTAACTTATAAATTAAATAACTAATTAAACCTTAATTTAACTTTAAACAAAGCCACATTCATATAAACTCACTGTAATATGGTTTTCTTCACAAATTACATACATAACATGAATTCATTGACTATACTCATATACAAACTCGTGAAAACAGTTTCACAACAACTAATTTATCATAAAAAACTATATATAACAAATAATTCAACCTCTACAAAGATTGTATAGAGAATTTTGGAAGAGAAAACTAAAACTTTAAAAATAAAAGAATAAAGATGATACCTTAGTTTTAGAAGATGATAACTTTCCCTTTGATCAACAATCTTCGTTTCCCCAATTCTTCTCTCAAAGCTTCTCTAGAATTCTCTCAAGTTTTCTCTCAATTTTCTTCTTCTCTTCTTTTTCTTCTTCTGAGTCTTTCTTCTCTATTCTAACTTGCGTACTAAAATATAACGTATAATAATATAGGTATTAAGTATATAATATAATTATAACTTTAACTGACATCAGTTATAATTTTATTTGAAAATCAAAAGCCATAAGGCTTGTTTGGCTAGCTAACTAAAATAACCCATTAAATCTTACACCTTGTTTGGTAAACATATTTAAATTAAAGACTTAATATGCATTAAGCCTTATTTGGCAAAACTGAATTAAACTCTTTTAATTTATTTTAATAACACCTTTATAGTAATGTTATTTGTCACACTTTTATTTAATTAAATTTTTAATAATCAATTTAATTAATTCTAATAATAATTTATTAAATTACTTTAACACACAAATCAATACAACATAATTATAATTTTCTTTATAATTATAACTTTATTTAATCAACTAACACATCATTTTAATTATAAATTCAAATTAAAATATAATAGTTCATTTAATCATTATAACTCTCTAATTTAATTATTAAATTAAATTAGTATATTATCTCATAACAATTATTTTTCTTAACTCCTTAATTATTTACTTAACAAATAATTCACCAAAATAAATCAAATCAATTTAAACAAATATTTATTCAACGATAAACATATCCATTAAATATTTATATAATTCAATAAATATTTAAAATTATAATTTAAAATTCTTGATTGTTACATTCTTCCCTCCTTATAAGGATTATGTCCCTAGAATCACAATTCAAACAAATCATTCGTCACATTCTTCCCTACTTACAAAGATTCTGTCCCCAAAATCAAAGACATAGATTAAATAAATAACTTAGGATAATTTTTCATCATTTCAGCTTCGAGTTCCCACGTTGCCTCTTCGACATTATGGTTTCTCCAAATCACATTCACAAAAGGTATCACTTTATTTCTGAGCACTTGTTCTTTCCTGTCGACTATCCGGATAGGAATCTCTTCATAAGACAAATATTTATCGAATTACAATGGTTCATACTTGATCACGTGCTTGTAATCAGATTTATACGATCGTAACATCGAAATGTGAAAAACATTATGAATGTTTTCCAACTCTGGAGGTAGAGCTACCTCATAAGCCACTTCCCCCACTCTTCGTAGTATCTCGAACGGTCCAATAAATCTTGGGTTGAGCTTTCCTTTCTTGCCAAAACGAATTTTCCCCTTCCAAGGAGAAACTTTTAGGAAAACAAAATTTCCTACTTCAAATTCGTGATTCTGTTTGTGTTGATCAGCATACTTTTTATGTCTGTCTTGGGCTACTACCAATCTTGTCCTGATGAGTTTGACAACTTCAGCATTTTGTTGTACCAGTTCTGGTCCTAACAGTTGGCGTTCACCGACTTCATCCCTGCATAGTGGAGTTCTGCACTTTTTGCCATATAACGCCTCGTACGGTGGCATACCAATGCTTGCGTGGTAACTGTTGTTGTATGTAAATTCCACCAATGGTAGATGATTATCCCAATTTCCTTTGAAATCCATTACGTATGCTCGAAGCATATCTTCTAGCGTCTGGATCGTTCGTTCGCTTTGTTCATCGGTTTGCGAATGATATGTTGTACTCATCTTCAGTTGTGTTCCCATGCATTCTTGAAGTTTCTTCCAGAAATTTGATGTGAACCTCAGATATCTGTCTGATACAATTAACACCGGAACTCCATGTCTGGAGATTATCTCCTTAACGTATAGCTTTGCCAGCTGATCAAGACTAAACCTTATCTTTATTGGCAAAAAGTGTGCAGATTTCGTCAATCTGTCCACTACCACCCATATCACATCGTATCCTTTCTAAGTCATTGGAAGACCTACAACAAAATCTATTGTGATGTGCTCCCACTTCCATTCCGGTATTTCCAACGGTTGAAGTAATCCGCTTGGTCGTTGATGCTCGACCTTAACTTTCTAACATGTCAAGCACTTTGCAACGCATTCTGCAACATCTCTTTTCATATTTGGCCACTAAAAATGTCACCGCAAATCTTGATACATCTTCGTACTTCCCAGATGAATTGAATATCTTGAGCTATATGCTTCCATCAAGATGTCTTCTTTAATATCTTGTACTGCTGGAACCCAAATTCGTCCCTCGAATCTTAGCATTCCCGCAGTATCGACCTGGTACTTCACTTCTTTACCCTTGACCATACTTTCCTTTATTTTTCTGCATTCTTCATCCTGTAGCTGAGCGTTCTTCACTTTGTCCACTAAAGTTATACTAGCTTCCATCTGGAATAATTTTTCATCGGATTCTTCTAGAAATTTAATTTCCAACTCTAGCCTTGCCATTGATGAAATGAGCTCCTCCTTATCAGTTAAGAACATCAACTTTTCTCTGCCTTTCCTACTCAAGGCATCTTCAACCACATTAGCTTTTCCCGGATGATAAAAGATCTCATAATCGTAATCCTTTATCAATTCCATCCATCTCCTTTGTCGCATGTTCATGTCTTTCTGTGTGAAAATATACTTCAAACTTTTATGGTCTGTGTAGATCTCACATTTTTCCCCATAGAGATAGTGTCTCCATATCTTCAGAGCAAATACTACTGCCGCCAACTCCAAATCATGAGTCGGATACCCTTTCATGTAGTCTTTCAGTTGCCTTGATGCATACACAATAACCTTGTTGTTCTGCATAAGGACACAACCCAATCCTTTGTGTGAAGCATCACTATACACCACAAAGTTTCCTGTATTATCTGGTAACGACAACACAGGTGCCACACTTAACTTCTTCTTCAGTTCTTGAAAACTTTCTTCACACTTCTCCGTCCAAACAAATTTTACAGACTTTCTCGTCAAATTCGTCAACGGAGTCGCAATCTTGGAAAAATCCTGAATAAACCGTCTATAATAGCCTGCCAATCCCAAGAAACTTCTCACTTATGATGGAGTTCTTGGTTGTTCCCAATTTATCACAGCTTTGACTTTTGATGGATCTACTGAAATCCCATCCTTATCGATTACATGACCAAGAAATTGTACACGTTCCAGCTAAAATTCACATTTAGATAATTTTGCTTACAACTTTTCTTTTCTTAGCGTCTCCAGCGTCAGACGTAAGTGTTCCACGTGTTCCTCTTGAGTTTTAGAGTACACCAGAATATAATTGATAAATACCACCACAAACTTGTCTAAAAATGGTTTAAACACCATGTTCATCAAATCCATGAACGTTGCAGGGGCGTTTGTCAAACCAAAAGACATCGCTAAAAATTCATAATGTCCATACCGAGTTCGGAATGTCGTCTTCGGTACATCCTCCTTCCTCACTTTCAATTGGTGATACCCACTTCTCAAATCTATTTTCAAGAAATATCTAGCACCCTTCAATTGATCGAACAAGTCATCTATTCTAGGAAATGGATACTTGTTCTTAATAGTGACTTTGTTCAATTCCCTATAATCAATGCAAAGACGCATTGACCCATCCTTCTTCTTCACGAATAACACCGGTGCTCCCCACGGTGACACACTTGGTTGAATGTACTTCTTATCCAGCAGTTTTTGTAGTTGTACCATTAGTTCTTTCATCTCTACCGGAGCCATTTTATGCGGGGCCTTCGATATCAGAGCGGTTCCTGGCGCTAAGTCGATCACGAATTCAATCTCTCGGTCAGGCAGAAGTCCTAGCAAATCTTTAGTGAAACACGTCTACAAATTCTTTGACAACTGGTATATCTTCCAATTTCACACCCTTCACCTTTTGGGTATTGACTATGTAAGCTAAATACCCTACATAGCCCTGACTCAACAACTTCTTGGCCTTCATCATCGTCAGACATCTCATTTGTCTAGTCAATTTTCTACCATAAAAAACTACCTTTGACGGAGTCATAAGGTTTACACACTTCTTTTGGCAATCAATTATTGCTCTATAATTAAATAGCCAATCCATTCCCAATATCACGTCAAACTTTCCAAGTTTTATCAGGATTAAATCTACTTTCATAATATTCCCCTTTATATTCACCCTACAGTTCTTGTATACGAACCTAACATGAATTACTTCTCTATTCGTAATTTCTATGTTCAAAGGAAAATTTAACTCTTCACTAGGTATTTCTAACCTCTTAGAAAATTCATCAGATATAAACGAGCAAGTAGCACCCGAATCAAATAATATATATGCATTTATATCATTGATTGGGATAATACCAGATACGACATCTTTTGATTGCACCGCGTCCTGCACTGTCATGTTAAAGGTTCTTGCTGTGGGATTATTTGTTGATGTTGGCCCAACAATAGTCAGCGCACCTCCACTAGCATTTCCCTTGCTTCCATTTGCCTCACCAGATATCTTCTTAGGACATTCACGAGCAAAGTGATCCTTGGACCCGCACGTGAAGCAAACGTTCTTCTTAGGTTGATTGCAATTTGGGGAGATGTGACCCTCCTGGCCATAGTTGAAGCATACTCGTTTCCCCATCAAGCAAACACCCTTGTGAAACTTTTTGCATGTAACACAGGCTTCGAACTTCTTATTTTGTTGGTTTCTTTGCTGATTTCCAGCTCCCCCATTTGCACTCCACTTCCTCTTCAAACTGTTGTTGCCATTTCCACCGTTACTACCTCCACCATTCTTAAATTCAAACCTTCACTCTTCTTCTTCCTCTGATCTTGGTTATGTTTTGTTACATCCTCGCCTCCACTCTCAGCGAGAATTTCTTTCTCCATTACGCTGCAAATGTTTTCAACTGGAACAAGGAGACTCTAGTGTACAACCAGGGCTTCAGTCCATGTTCAAGCCTCTTCGCCTTGCGTTCGTCAGTGCTAACTTGATATGTCACAAACCTCACCAACTCGTTGAATCTTGCGGCATACTCAGATACCGACATCGTTCCCTGCTTCAGTTTCAAAAACTACACTTTTAGCTGACTCTTCAAACTCTTTGGAAAATAGGTCTCAAAGAATATTTCTTTGAACCTTTCCTAAGTCATAATCCCTTGACCTCCTCAGGTTTTATTGGCTTGCCACCAATAACTCGCCTCTGCTTTCAACATGAATGTTGCAAAAACAGTCTTCTGGTTGTCTTCTACCCTAGCAACATCGAAAACCTTCTCGATTTCCATGATCCAAGTCTGAGCCTCAACTGGATTCATGGTTCCACGAAATTTTAGTGGTCCAACTACCTTGAAATCCTAAAATATTGTACCCTGGTTCTGAGGTTGATTCTGCAAAGCATCCGTCAGTAACGTCACTAGCTGGTGAACTGGGTTACCTTCCACATTGTTGTTGTTATTTTCCTCAGTGGTTCTCTGTCGTGGCGGTTGTCATCTTGGAGGCATTTTCTGTTAAAATACGTCCATTAGATTCTATTCAACCTTTTAAGTATTATATACTTAAATTGCACATCATAAGAGTTTATCACATAACACATAATACTTTGAATAAAACAATAACTTTTATCCATTCATCATCTTTGAAAAACATCAAAATAATAGCATCACTGCTATTTACATTACTTTCCTGAACTATAATAATTGCAGGACAACATCATCAACATTTATCCCATTGGTTATATCATACCAGGGATTTACAATTTATTTAATCCCTAACCACATATATGGTATATTCCCCTACAATGTCCTACTAAGATACTGTGTAGCCTTACGACGCTCTTCTTCCACAATTCAGAACATTGTTCGGCGATCTAATATTTATGACGGTAGCATCTCGAACTGAATTGGATAACACATGACCCGATCTTGAGCTCGATTGAACACGGTGTTGAATACGTTATTCATTTCTTCCATCTTCATCCTCTTTGCTTGTGCGTCTCTCTTTGACATTCTGGCTTTTGATAAGCTTCCTCGTACGCGTCTTTAGCTCTTTCCCTCTTCATAACTTCTTCTTTCAACTTGTTCTTGAACTCTGCAATCTTTGCTGTCATTCGCTCGTTCTCTCCTTCAGTGTGAACCAGCTTCTCTTCAACGTTAATCATATGTTCCTCTCGATCTTGGATCTCATCGTCCTTATATGCCATCAAGGTCTGTTGTTCAGCTACTATCTCTTGCAACTCCTCGACGGTATCTTGAAGTTCCACATTGCAGTCATACACCTCGTCGTACATACGGGCTACCATCTAGTTAAGTGGAATCTCCTCCTCCTCGTTCTCCTCATCCAACTGTGGCAGCTCCACGAGGTCCTCCTCATCCGTCTCTATCTCATCCTCCTCATCAGGTACTCTTTCCTACTCAACTACTGTGACGGACAAAACTGTTTCCCATGGCAGTAGTTGTTACCAAATCACCTGAATATCTCGAGGTTCCTCCTCTATAGCCTGACCGGATCCTCCTACATTAGCCATCCTGTCAACCAAATTTTAAGTTTTAATTACTAATCATCACTACTCGACACTCACGAGCACATAAGTTGTAATCACATAAGCACATAAGTGTTTTATTACTTCTTCCTTAACAACTCGATAAGAGTTTATCATCACAAATCTTTTCAAATGTAACTTCCTAAGGCTTTTTCCCCACCTAAGGCTCATAACCTAAGCCTTTGATACCAACCTATGACACTCCCAAATCTAGGTGCTTCATACCCGCAAGATTTGGTGCTCACTATCCATACATTCATACTATCTACCCAAATAAATTAATATTTAAACCATAAATCCTCCCTTTAAATAGGGTTACATCATTAAATAAAAATCTTCCCAGGTTATATAACCTTAAACATCATTCAAGTGCATAAATAAAATTATTACATCACATCATTAAGTAAAAGTCTATCATCAAATTAAAAGTCTAACATCATATCAATAATCAAAATTACAAGTCTTCATCACTTGTACATTTTTCCCTTTTCTTTGCTAGTTGAAGGCTCATCTACCTTCTCAACTTTAGCTACAATGAGTATATAAATATGCAAGAGTGAGCAAAATAATTGCTTATTGGATATAACAATGAATCAACAGAAGAATAATAATAATAACTGCCAACAATAGGCTCATCAAAATTGAATAGTACTCTAACGATGATAATCAGAAACTGGAATCCCATAATATGGAATATATCTAACCGAGGGTCATAAGACCATGAACTATGTCCACAGTTGCGAGTAATCTTTCAACTCCAACTTTAACAGTCATAAGACTATAAGGACTCCTCGTACTTAGGAGGATCAGCCTTTTGTACAATGTATTGTGCACAAACATTTCAACGCTAAGCGTAAATTATCCCCTAATATGTAATAATAGAGTTGTTCATCTCAGTATTTAGAGTACAAGTTTGCACCAAAGAAAATTTGGTTTGGATAAGTTTCAAGGTAATTTAGAGTTTACGAACATCAACTAAGGATTAGTTGAATAAAACTGTATTAACATCATGCTATGGAATAATTCTTAAGTGAATCAACATAATCTAAGAGCATAATCTAAGTGCATAAGTATTGAATAATGTAACATACCTTGCTTGAGCAATGTTAAGCTAAGGTTAAAACCTTATTTAGAGTTGAATCTTAAGCATGCATAACAAATAGTAAGTTAAATGATAAAACATATTCAAGATTGGTCTGTTAGAATGTAGAAATTTGCATGCAAAATAACAAGTTAAAGATTGGCTCAATATCAAGAGATAAGTTTTAGGAGCTTGCACGATATAATTAGGGTTAAGAAACTTGCACAAAGAAAGCTTAGAGTTAGAAAACTTGCTCAAAGAAAGTTTAAGCACTTACACAATTATAAAAGTAGAGTTAGAGAACTTGCTTCGTGTGTAGGTTAAACAATCACTTCTCACGTTCACCAAAAGTCCTACACATACCATATGTATTGACAATACACATTAGTTACTCGATCATCCCTGAATTTTGTGATTTCAGGGGTTTTGTTGGTTCCTTTATTGGAATGAGGTTCAGGTATCTGGGTTTCCATCTTTTTGCCAATACCCTGATTGCCCCCTGGTGTGAATGACTCTGATTGAGTAGGCATTGGCTGGCCCCGAGTGTTTTTACTTTGTTATTTTAGAAAGACAACCAATTCTGCTATTTGATTCCTTAATCCTTTGAAATCTTCTCGAGAGACAGGAGTAGGATCTGGTGGGGCACTTGTAGCCATGTCTGACTATGGGCTTAATGCCTTTTTGAACTTTGAACGAGAAACCGAACCAATTACTTACCTACAAAAATGCATGTAGTTTAGTCTTAGGGAATGTACAAATGTTTACATGCTGTGTGATGTGTCCATTTTAGGAGTATTTTCCTGCAAAACAGATGTTAGCTATTTTGTCAGATAACATTGTAAAAAAAAAGGAATACATGTACACATTTTCCTTTATACTTTCCATTACAATGAGATTGACATGGAATAAAATTACAAGTAATTGAAATGGGAAAGTATGAAGAGACTTTCCTCCGCGTTTGGCTTATCAGAGCCTAACCTATCTTAGGTTACTCTCGCGACTTTTTAGCTTGAAGGTTCCCAGATCATCGCAATTTACTTGACGGGATGTTAATCCGGTCTTTCAATTGGAGCGAATCTGGGTGGTGCCTTTCCTGAGCCTCGTTGGAATTAGTCTCCCAACGAGTCCAGTAATCAAACACCGACAAGATAGCCTCTTGGTGGAGGGACCACACAACATACATTCACATATAACGTGTCTCACCGTTATATGGAAATGATGACATATGCGAAGCACTTTAATATCATAAGTAGATACAGTGCGAAGAACTAAGTCCAGTAAGTAAATGCATTCGTACACATTTTTAAATATAAATGCAACATCCACACATAAGTAGATAATAGTTTTGAAAAGTTTGTAGTAGCGGCTTAAGCCCTCTTACTGGATGTCACCAGTAGAGTCGCTACCTGTCGACGTTGGGATTTTTTACTGTCCCCTTTTTGTTCTTGTCTTTTGGTGTTCTCATGTTAGGTGAGATTTATTTGAAAAAACAAGTTGTGAAAAGGTCCGACATGTATTTGTCTACGATTGGATTGTAAGAGTCGCCAGTTGGTATTTTTAAATGGTTGCGCCAACTCAACCGAGAAAAGGCATTGACCCAGTCATGTGACACTGTTTAACAGGTCTGTGAAATTGAGATTCGTTAGGGTTCGGGGGCTTGATTATGCGAAGGGAAGGTGTTAGGCACCCCCCGACATCTGTGTTACCACGGTGACCGCCACTTTTCAATTAAACTGTTATCTGAATGTGTCTGTGTGTATGGATCAATGTGTAATTATCTAGAAGTAGTGTTATGCCTTGTTTGCACTTATATACAAAGGGTTTGAATTTTATATAAAAGTTTAGTTATAACACGATATAGCAATGATGTTTTGTAAAAGAGGTTTTTCAAACCCTTATGCTCAATAGTAATTGAGGCCTTTGATACTTCTATTTTATTATATGCTTAGTTGTTTTTATTTTCGAGAAGCGAGGCATCTTTGAGAAAATAAGGTATATAGCAGTGCCGAACTCCTTGTGGGCATGAGAGCCATCTAAGAAAATTTGAACACCGTAAATAATTTACAAGTTGATTACAGCCAAAAATATCCATCACGGGAACCGAATCTAGATTCAAGAGACTGAATCTGTGATCACATGATTCCTAGGCTCACATGATGTAGCAGTTTGTATAAAAGTTGTAAACAGTTATATATATAAAAATCTGTATATATATATATATAAATATATATATATATACATACACACACGATCAACCACCACGAAGCGAACTTCATGGGGGACTGGAAATATAAATATATAAAATCGATAAATATATATATATATATATATATAGACAATCGACCACCACGAAGCAACTCTATGGGGGATTGGAAAAGTAAATAAAGTAGTAAAAATGATCAACCGCTATGAAGTAAACTCCATGCGGGACTAAATGTAAAGAAAGCAGTAAAAACGATCAACCACTACGAAGTAAACTCCAGGCGGGACTAAATGCAAAGAAAGTAGTAAAAGGCCACGAAGTAAACTCCAGGCCTGACAGAAATGTAAATATATATATATATATACACACACACACATACACATATAAACTGTTGTCGAATTCTGTTCGATGAGACTGGATATATATATATATATATATATATATATATATATATATATACAAAAAAGAAATAAAAAACCACGGACCGAAGTCCGGGCATACACACGCAACACGACTCTCAATGTGAAGAACGGTGCGTGCATAGTAGTGGACAAAGGCTTTAAGAAATGTAAGAAGGCTTATAGTGGACAGCCAAAAAAGACTTCAATATCTTTAAATAGATGAACACTCAATTCCCACTGATAAAAATATAGCAATATATAAGCTCACATGTGTTTAAAATGAGAAATCACTCAATTTATAGTGTGTACAGAGCAAATTGGACAGGGCTTCCTCGCCTTTTTTCTTGTTAAAATGTCACCCCAAGCCCTCTATTTATAGAGGGGGGAGACGCAGGTGTACCTGTGGTAGTAGCAGGTGTACCTGCAGCTGCCCGGGATGCCCCAGCTAATGTGGGTCCTGCCGTCTCGAAGTACGTGCACTCAAACAATGCGTTGTTCACTCGAACCATCATAACTTTTAATCCGGGAGTCTGATGGAAGCGTACCATACCATTCTAGAAAGCTCTTTTTGAGAGCTATGCAATGACATAGGATTTACCCTTTTTTAATTCCAGGAAGATGGGTCCATGACCGAAATAGCATTTCTGGGTTTCTGTCAGGTAGTCTGTTAAGCTATTTTGCATAGTTTACGCTCGAAAGTTGAGATATTATTTTTGTGGTACTTCTTTTGAAGCATTTTGAGTTGAAATAAGTGTATTTGATTTTAGATGAAGTTGAGTTGGCAAAATAACCATTTTTCCCCTCTTGGGGTTATCTTTGATGTTGGCTTGACCTCTTGGGGTTATCTCTAAGCTTTGAACTTGATCCCCTGGGGTTATCTCAGGGGTTGGAACTAATTTTCCCGAGGTTGGAAATTGATTTCCTGGGGCTATCTCTGGGGTTGGAATTGATGTTGTGGTCCTCTAGGGTTATATCTGTAGTGTGAAAAAAAGGACACTTTTCTCTTCCTGCATAGTTAGTAACAGGAAAACAAAATTTCGAGTGTCTACAATGAGGATAAAGAATATACCCAGAACTAGTTTACATGATAAGAGATGAATTTAGGAAATTCCTCATTAAAATAAAAAGAAAATAAATAAGATTCAAATAAGAATCTTGAAGAGTTATACAAGATAAGATTCTGGAGTTACCTGACTCCAATAATAATGATGAAAAGTGATAATAAATAGACAATATCTATAAGATGAAAAGTGTTAATAAAATCACGATATGAGATGATTAAAGCAAAGCGATAAGAACATCGTAAAACAAAACGATCATAGGTTAGAAGAGAATCGTAATATAACACAATTATAAGATAAGATCACGACGTGATCATATTGAGTAGCAGATAATTTGTGAAATGAATGGAATGATATAGCCTAGCGTCTTAAAGAGAATGCACTGTGAAATATTTGTTTTAAACTCAGGTAAGAGTGGTTAATGTGACGCCCCCAAATCCGGGTCTCTTATAACCCGACAAATGGTGCTACACGGTACTACCATTCATTCCCACATTTCCTCAAATAATCACAAGAGGACTAATATAACTCCATATATATCAAAGTAATATTACATTACCCAGGTTCTTTGTAACCCATTCATTTGTTCTTGTCATAATATCAATATATTACTGACATTCTTCCTATACTATTACATAAGTATGCTACGGGTTCGTCTTCGCCTTGCATTTATCCTTGCCGGATCCTTCAGTCCGCTCGATCTTAGCTGTGTTCATATGGTTCAAGCAAGAGTGAGCATGGCTAGCTCAGCAAGTACTATAATTCTAATAAACAACATGCTTGAAACATAGAGCAAATATATATCTCCAGTAACTGAACAATAGTTACGAAGTACTATCGGTGATTCAAAATAGCACTTCATTTCCTTCAAAACGTTTTTCCATCAATATTCAGTAGAATAACAATTATGGCTCAAGATTATGAGCATACATAAGTTCTTTTAAAAAGGACATCCCGGCACTAAGTCCGTAAGTCCGGCATAGCTTACGAGCACTTCTGAGTGATCAGCTCATAGTACTCTATGTTGATCAACACTACATTCATTAAACGTGTATACGTTTAATTGTGGCAACCTCACGTGCCGGTCGTTAAACGACAAAAACATTTGAACATGCGTGGTCTTCGATTGAAAACCATACCAATATAACTCGGTAATTTACAAATCATGCTTGACAACATCATAATATAAGTCTAGCCGGAAGAATTGGCTTAAGACTTCATCACTCTAGATTTCATGTGAAAGAGAACATGAATTACAAAGCTTGTCCAGACTGAACCGGAACAAGGGTTAGAATACTTGCCTTTGGTGACTGCTTACTGGTTAATACACGTACACTTTAAGTCTTTATGATTCTACAATTCATAATCATATAACGTACCATATTAGATCATAATTAACAAGGTATGTTTTCTATTATACCTTACCCTTCATCTCAAGGTAATTCTAACTTAGTTTCGTTTTTAAGGGTTTCGGCTTTCATTATGTCATTCATATCCCGCTCGTCTTGATTGATTATAAACATGCATTAGTGTATTACAAGCACCTTACAATGTCTTAATTATGTTGTGATTACATCACAATTCATTGCTATTAATCCCTCTTTCATTCTATACTTGGAACTCTTCTTCTCTATCTTCTTCCTTGTTCTGGCGCCGCGGCGCCACTAATTGGTCTTTGACTCGCGCTGCGGCGCGAGTTAGCAGTGTGTCATCCTCCGGCTTCGCGCTGCGGCGCGGCCAAGAAGGCTTAGAGTCGCGCCGCGGCGCGGACTCTGGTCCTCAGAAAATTTTGTAGTTTTTGAAAATTTTGCTAACTTCCCGGACGCATAACTTCTTCGTTTTAACTCCGAATTGGTCCGTTCAAAAGCCTACGGTTCACAAATTTCATAATCTATGCGTTTATGCAAGAATTTTATCTATTTGACTTCATTTGCTAAAATTTGACCTATTAGTCCATTTTAACGAAAATGATAAACGTTCGTGAACGTTCAACGCTCATTTCTTCGTTCTAAGTCGGAATCTGGTCATTTTCGAGTCCGCAACTCTATAATGACTACAATGACTTGTCTCCATTGAAAACCAACATTTTCGACTTCCAATACAAAATATGACTTCTATTCCGAGACTTTCACGAATTCGACGTTAATCGTCTAATCGTGCAAAGTTCGTCAATTCAACCATACTAAGTGTTCTAAGTGGATTTTAACCAACATATCATCATTTCAAGTTATTTATTACACCAACTTATAATCAAAGTAGGTTTTGACTTATTTCTATAAGTCATTGACTTTCTCAACTTATGAACTAGAAATCTTCATACTCATGACTTACCAATAATTTAAGTCCTTCAATCAATGTTCTCATGTTATAAATAACATACTAACATCATATGACAAATCCTTCATGATCTTAACAACTTATTAGGGTTCAAGTTGCTTATTCAACTTATTCAGCTTAAGTTCATTCCTTATAACTTATTACATGTTATCCTCAATCAATCCCCCTTCTCTATCAATCCTATCATAGAAAAGATATAGATAAAAGAAAATGAGTCTTACCCTTGAAGACTTCTATTTGCTTTGGAAACTATCAAAGGTTGAAGTGGCTTATAAGTGCTTTAAGTGACTTATTCTCTCTACCAAATAAGTTGCTTATATGCTTGAGAGGAAAGTGTTGGATGATAACAAAACAACCAACAAAAATGAAATGAACTTGGTATTTATAGGCCACCAAAGCTTGGGGCAAAATGGACAATAATCAATCCCACCTCCTCATTCCACCTCCTTACTATTCATAACTTAACCTTCAAGTCTTCTTGCTAGCCACTTCTTTTACTTGCTCACCACAACACTTGGTCATCACACTTAATCCTTGCCCATCAAGACTACCCACTTCCTCACTTGGTTTGACCCATGGGTCAAGGCTTCACCTTGGGCTTGGTTAATTAATCCAACTACTTTCCTATTGGGCTTGAGTTACAATAGATTGGGCTTGTGATAATCATACACTTGGGCTTCTATCAATAAACTAGAAATCCCACAAGTCCATTATCTTAAATTCAATAACTTAACATACATATCCTACGTATAATTCTCGTATGCTATCTCGTATATTAATTCGAAATATACGATATCTCGTTCTTCGTACATAATAATACAATACGTCGTATTATACCTCCATTCCTTACTCCATCTAATGTTTACACATTATACGATTACAACTTCATTCTTTTAACGCTTAATAACCTAACTATCTCAAATTAGGTACGCATGCGAAATATTTCATTTTCCATACTTAGATTATTATTACATAATCGATATCATCTCGATATTATAACATTACGTATTTCTCGGAAGTTCAAAAATAATTCCCGAGCAGAAATTGATGAATAGTGTTTTTCGGAAAATTTCTCAGAAAACTTTTATTTTCGTTTTAGAAATTCAAACACTTTAATTCTCCCACGTAGTTAAAATACTACTACTTTACGACGTTTCTAGGTTATAGAACGACATCCATCATCTCAACACGCAATAATAATAAATAATATTATTTTATTCATTATTAAAAGAAATTACAAAATGTTCAATTTTCTGGGGCGTTACACTCTCTCCCCCTTATAAGGATTCTGTCCCCAGAATCTCGCTATATAAAAAAAAATTACACAAATAAATTCGGGTAATTCTTTTTCATCATTTCTTCTAACTCCCACGTTGCTTCTTCTGCATCGTGGTTCTTCCATATCACCTTTACTGAAACTATACTTTTGTTCCGCAGAACTTGTTCCTTCCTATCGACAATTTGAATTGGCGTTTCCTCATATGTTAAGTCTTTCTCGACATGAATAGGCTCGTATTCTATCACGTGCTTATAATCCGGCTTATAAGGACGCAATATTGAAACGTGAAATACATTATGTATTCGTTCTAGGTCTGGAGGTAACGCTACCATGTAAGCTACCTCACCTATCCGTTTTAAAACCTCAAAAGGTCCTATAAATCTCGGACTTAACTTTCCTTTCTTCCCAAAACGTATCTTTCCTTTCCAGGGAGATACTTTTAGGAATACGTATGAACCCACTTCAAACTCTCGATTCTCTCTATGCAGATCTGTAAACTTCTTCTGTCTGTCTTGAGCTGCTAAGAGACGCATCTGAATCTTTTTAACAATATCCGCTGTCTGTTGCACCAATTCTGGTCCCAACATTCGGCGTTCTCCTACCTCATCCCAATACAGTGGCGTTCTGCATTTCCTACCATACAAAGCTTCGTAAGGCGGCATACCTATGCTTGCATGATAACTATTGTTATACGCAAACTCCACTAATGGTAGATGATCATCCCAACTACCCTTGAAGTCCATAACGCATGCTCTCAGCATATCTTCTAATGTCTGAATTGTCCTCTCGCTTTGTCCATCCGTTTGTGGATATACGCCGTACTCAGCTTCAACTGCGTTCCCAACTGCTCTTGCAGACTTGTCCAAAAGTTCGACGTGAATCGTGGATCACGATCTGACACAATCGATACTGGCACTCCATGTCTAGAGATTATTTCCTTAATATAAAGTCTAGCTAACTGGTCTAAGTTATACTTAACCCTAATTGGCAAAAAGTGAGCTGATTTCGTCAATCGGTCCACTATTACCCAAATTGCATCATACCCCTTATGAGTAGTCGGAAGTCCCACCACAAAATCCATTGTGATATTCTCCCACTTCCACTCCGGAATCTCTAATGACTGTAACAAGCCACTAGGTCGTTGATGTTCAGCCTTAACTCTCTGACAAGTTAAGCACCTACTGACGTACTCAGCAATCTCTCTCTTCATGTTTGGCCACCAGAAACTCTGTCGAAGGTCTTGATACATCTTAGTGCTACCAGGATGAATCGAAAACCTTGAACTATGAGCCTCTTGTAGAACCTGCTCCTTTAATTCCGTCTCATCTGGAACCCAAATTCTTCCGTCAAATCTCAACAATCCCTCGTTATCAAGACTATATTTAGTATCTTTTTCGTTGGTCAGCCGTTCCTTCATCCGGTCACACTCATCAGTTTTGAGTTGCACCTCCTTAACTCTCTCTACGATGGTTGGTTGCATCTCCATTGCAAACAACATTGGTCCTTCTTCTTCACTGGGCAGCTTCACCTCTAACTCCATCCTAGCCATCTCTGTTATTAACTCAGTTTGAGCCGTTAACAAAGACAACTTTTCCCGACCCTTTCTACTTAAGGCATCGGCAACTACATTGGCTTTTCCAGGGTGATACAGGATTTCACAGTCGTAATCCTTTATCAACTCCAGCCATCTTCTCTGCCTCATATTCAACTCCTTCTGTGTGAAGATATATTTTAGACTTTTATGGTCCGTGTATATCTCACATTTTTCTCCATAAAGATAATGTCTCCATATCTTTAGAGCAAAAACTACTGCGGCTAGTTCTAGATCATGAGTAGGGTAAACTTTCTCATAATCCTTCAACTGCCTAGATGCATACGCAATGACCTTGCCATGCTGCATGAGCACGCAACCAAGTCCTCTATGCGAAGCATCACTATAAACTACAAAATTTCCCGTGTCATCGGGTAATGACAACACAGGTGCCTCACTCAATCTCTTCTTTAGTTCTTGGAAACTGTTCTCACACTTGTCAGTCCAAGCGTATTTCACAGTCTTCCTCGTCAAATTAGTCAACGGAGTAGCTATCTTTGAAAAATCCTGGATAAATCTCCGATAGTAACCCGCTAACCCTAGGAAACTCCGCACCTCAGTCGGCGTTTTCGGTTGTTCCCAATTCATCACGGCTTCTACCTTCGCTGGATCCACTGAAATCCCCTCATGGTCAATGACATGACCTAAAAATTGCACCTTCTCTAACCAAAATTCACACTTTGTGAATTTCGCATACAACTTCTCCTTCCTTAATGTCGCCAACACTAATTTAAGGTGTTCAGTAGGGGTGGGCACCGGTAATTAACCGGACCGAACCGGTCCGAACCGGACCGAACCGGTTACCGAATTCAGTCTAAATTAGATACCGATACCGGTACCGGTTGGACCGGTTTACCGAACCGGCGGTACCGGTTCGGTACCGGTTCGGTACCGGTTTTTACCGAAAATTAATATAATTATTATTTTTATTATTATTTTATTATTTTTACTATTATTTTATTATTTTTATTAATATTTTATTATTTTTATTATTATTATTATTATTTTTATTAATATTATTATTATTATAATCAATATTTTATTATTATTATTATTAATAAATTATTAATAATAATAAAAAATAGAAAACCGGTATATACCGGTTCGGTTCGGTATATACCGAACCATAAAAGTGGCGGACCGAAACCGGTACCGAAAACCGGTATATACCGGTTTTTTTATACCGAACCGGACCGGTTTATATTTATACCGAACCGGTTACCGAATTCAGTCTAAATTAGATACCGATACCGGTACCGGTTGGACCGGTTTACCGAACCGGCGGTACCGGTTCGGTACCGGTTCGGTACCGGTTTTTACCGAAAATTAATATAATTATTATTTTTATTATTATTTTATTATTTTTACTATTATTTTATTATTTTTATTAATATTTTATTATTTTTATTATTATTATTATTATTTTTATTAATATTATTATTATTATAATCAATATTTTATTATTATTATTATTAATAAATTATTAATAATAATAAAAAATAGAAAACCGGTATATACCGGTTCGGTTCGGTATATACCGAACCATAAAAGTGGCGGACCGAAACCGGTACCGAAAACCGGTATATACCGGTTTTTTTATACCGAACCGGACCGGTTTATATTTATACCGAACCGGTCGGTTCGGACCGGTCCGGTTCGTCCAAAAACCGAAAAAACCGAAAATTTTGCCCACCCCTAGTGTTCAGCATGATCTTCTGGCGTCTTAGAATAGACCAGAATATCATCTATAAACACCACGACGAACTTGTCTAAATATTGTTTGAACACTCTGTTCATCATATCCATGAATGCAGCTGGTGCATTTGTCAACCCAAATGACATCACTAAAAACTCGTAATGACCCTAACGAGTCCTGAATGCTGTCTTTGGCACATCCTCCTTCCTAACCTTCAACTGATGATACCCCGTTCGTAAATCTATTTTAGAAAAATAATTAGCCCCTTTCAGCTGATCAAAGAGATCATCGATCCTGGGCAATGGGTATTTATTCTTTATCGTTAACTTGTTCAACTCTCTGTAGTCGATACAAAGTCTTAACGATCCATCCTTCTTCTTGACAAACAGTACCGGTGCTCCCCATGGTGACGCACTTGGCTGAATGTACTTCCTATCCAACAGTTCTTGTAACTGCACCATCAACTCCTTCATCTCTACTGGCGCCATACGATACGGTGCCCTGGAAACTGGTGCCGCTCCTGGCACAATGTCTATCACAAATTCTGTCTCCCTATCCGGCGGAAGACCAGGTAATTCACTCGGAAATACATCGGCGAATTCCCTCACTATAGGTATTTGTTCCATAGTTGCTACCACTCTTTCGGTATCAACAACATGGCACAGATATCCTACGCATCCCTTCCTCAGTAATTTTCTAGTTTGTGTCATGGTTAGATAACACGAACTCCCCGGAAATCTATTCCCATAAAATACTACCCGAGGTTGTTCTAACGTCTTAATGTTCACACACTTCTTTTGACAATCTATTATTGCCCCATGGTTTACTAACCAATCCATTCCAAGAATTACATCGAATTCTTCTAACTTTATTGGTAATAAATCTACCGATAATTTACAACCCCGTATATCTACCCAACAACTTCTATGAACATCTTCAATAGGAATTATATCTTCATTTGCTACCTTAATATTTACAGGTATAGGTAACTTTTCAGGAATTAGTCCTAATCGTCTAGCAAAACCGCATGCTATAAATGAACAGGTAGCACCCGAATCAAACAGCACGTACGCATTGATATCGTTGATCGGGATAATACCTGCAACAACGTCCCCTGATGCAACCGCATCTTGGACTGTCATATTAAAGGTACGACCCATCGGCCTACCCTGCTGAGCTGGACCCCCAATAGCTGACTTACCGCTATTAGTGCCCCGATTCCCGTCCGTCCCCTTCTTCGGACAGTTCTTTTCTATGTGGGCGGTTGACCCACACACAAAGCATCCATGATTCTTTTTCGGACTCGGACAATTTGGCGCAATGTGCCCCTCCTGTCCGCAGTTGTAACAGACGGCCTTCCCCTTGAGACAGACTCCTAGATGAGTCTTTCCACAGGTCTTGCAGGCCTCCATTCTTCTCTTTGGGTCTCCTTGCTTCACTCCGGTATTCCCAGAGTTAATTACCTTCCTCTTTTGACCCTCGCCACTCCCACTGGCTCCCTCAATCTTGACTCTCCCGTCAACCTTCCCCTTATTCTTCTTTTCCTTGTGGTATTGGCTCAACGCCTCACTACCACCTTCGGCGATTATCGCCTTCTCTAAAACGATCCCAAAAGAAGTACTTTGGAATACTGATATACGGTTATAGAGCCAGGGTTTCAAGCCTTGCTCAAACCGTCTCGCCTTTCTCACCTCGGTATCCACTTGGTGTGGAGCGAACCTAGCCAGTTCATTGAACTTGGCAGCGTATTGGGGAACCGTCATTTCCCCTTGTTTCAGTTCTAAAAACCGCATCTCCATCCTTCCCTGCATGCTCGTGGGAAAATAGTTCTCGAAGAATATCTCCTTGAATCTATCCCACGTTAAAGTCGTTATCCCGACCCTAGCCTGATTGGCTTCCCACCAAAAATTGGCCTCTCCCTTCATCATATAGGTTGCAAAGGCAACCTTCTGGGCCTCATCAACATTTGCAATTACAAATGCCTTCTCTATTTCCTTAACCCACGTTTGAGCTTCGATTGGGTCGGTAGTTCCTTTGAACTCCGGCGGACCTACACTCTTAAAATCCTTAAAGGTAGTAGCTCGTGCTACTCCTGGATTTACGGGGATATTAGCCCCTGTTCTATTAAAGGCGGCTGTTAATAAATTAACAAACTCCTGCATCGCGTTAACCGGACCTCCCTCCGTTTGATTTACGTCCGCACCTTGATTTCGTTGCACTCTTCTCGGCGGCATTTTGCCTGATACAATAAACACATTACGTTATTATTCCTTTCTTTATTAGCTATCATTAATATAAAACAATAACTCCAAACATTCATAACTCATTGCTTTCCATAAAACGATCTTTATATACATTCTTTGTAGTATAATACTACATCGGTTACATACTCAGCCTAAGCTGATTACATTACTTTCCCGCTATCACTTTCCAAAAATTGGGATTTACAAAAGACTATCCTTTACTATACAAAAAGGGTTTTACATCACTACTACTTACCAAAAATATCTACAAACTATTCTAACCACCACTAAACTACATCTGCCTCAAGGCATTATTGAAATCTGCCTTGGCCAGACCGGCAATGATATCACGGCTAATAGTATGCCTCGTTTGCCCCACCTCCACCGGATATCCAGCTACCTGCTGCTGAAAATCCGTGTGAGAACTCCTATAGATATAGGACATCCTCCCTATTTTCTGCACTTTTGTCTTGAGCTCCTCCTTAAGCTCCAAGACCTCATGCTTTAAATCCTGGACTTTGTCCTTAGCCAAAATCCTCTCGTCATGCTCCTGCTCCCACATGGACTCGACATCAGTCTTGTCCTCTATAAGCATTTGAAGCTCTGCCTTCAGCTCCTTAACCTCCTGACAGTAATGGATATTTCTATCCAACACTGACATAAACAGAGACATCATTGACCCCCCAGGAGCTATCTCTGCTGCTATAGCCACTGGGTTAAAGGAGACTGTCTCTACCTCCTCCTCTATCATCCCGTCAAATACTGACATGTAGTCAGCTTCTTCTGAGTCTTCAGACTCAATGATTACTACTTCTGGCTCTGCTGCTATAGGGTTTGGTACAACCTCTACTTGGTTCACCGACTCTTCACTTATGGTCTGTTCATAAACAAACATCTCGTTTACTCCTGACATCTACATAAAACAAATGAGTTGATTAGTACACGTCAGTAGAATAATAAACATACATATCATAATCATAATGCATTTTTATAAGGTTATTTTCTTCTTGTATTTCTTTGATTCTTCCTAAGGTTATGGCTTAAGGTTTTAATTCCCCCCCTTAAGTTTTATAACCTGTTGCTTTGATACCAACCTGTGACGCCCCCAAATCCGGGTCTCTTACAACCCGACAAATGGTGCTACACGGTACTACCATTCATTCCCACATTTCCTCAAATAATCACAAGAGGACTAATATAACTCCATATATATCAAAGTAATATTACATTACCCAGGTTCTTTGTAACCCATTCATTTGTTCTTGTCATAATATCAATATATTACAGACATTCTTCCTATACTATTACATAAGTATGCTACGGGTTCGTCTTCGCCTTGCATTTATCCTTGCCGGATCCTTCAGTCCGCTCGATCTTAGCTGTGTTCATATGGTTCAAGCAAGAGTGAGCATGGCTAGCTCAGCAAGTACTATAATTCTAATAAACAACATGCTTGAAACATAGAGCAAATATATATCTCCAGTAACTGAACAATAGTTACGAAGTACTATCGGTGATTCAAAATAGCACTTCATTTCCTTCAAAACGTTTTTCCATCAATATTCAGTAGAATAACAATTATGGCTCAAGATTATGAGCATACATAAGTTCTTTTAAAAAGGACATCCCGGCACTAAGTCCGTAAGTCCGGCATAGCTTACGAGCACTTCTGAGTGATCAGCTCATAGTACTCTATGTTGATCAACACTACATTCATTAAACGTGTATACGTTTAATTGTGGCAACCTCACGTGCCGGTCGTTAAACGACAAAAACATTTGAACATGCGTGGTCTTCGATTGAAAACCATACCAATATAACTCGGTAATTTACAAATCATGCTTGACAACATCATAATATAAGTCTAGCCGGAAGAATTAGCTTAAGACTTCATCACTCTAGATTTCATGTGAAAGAGAACATGAATTACAAAGCTTGTCCAGACTGAACCGGAACAAGGGTTAGAATACTTGCCTTTGGTGACTGCTTACTGGTTAATACACGTACACTTTAAGTCTTTATGATTCTACAATTCATAATCATATAACGTACCATATTAGATCATAATTAACAAGGTATGTTTTCTATTATACCTTACCCTTAATCTCAAGGTAATTCTAACTTAGTTTCGTTTTTAAGGGTTTTGGCTTTCATTATGTCATTCATATCCCGCTCGTCTTGATTGATTATAAACATGCATTAGTGTATTACAAGCACCTTACAATGTCTTAATTATGTTGTGATTACATCACAATTCATTGCTATTAATCCCTCTTTCATTCTATACTTGGAACTCTTCTTCTCTATCTTCTTCCTTGTTCTGGCGCCGCGACGCCACTAATTGGTCTTTGACTCGCGCTGCGGCGCGAGTTAGCAGTGTGTCATCCTCCGGCTTCGCGCTGCGGCGCGGCCAAGAAGGCTTAGAGTCGCGCCGCGGCGCGGACTCTGGTCCTCAGAAAATTTTGTAGTTTTTGAAAATTTTGCTAACTTCCCGGACGCATAACTTCTTCGTTTTAACTCCGAATTGGTCCGTTCAAAAGCCTACGGTTCACAAATTTCATAATCTATGCGTTCATGCAAGAATTTTATCTATTTGACTTCATTTGCTAAAATTTGACCTATTAGTCCATTTTAACGAAAACGATAAACGTTCGTGAACGTTCAACGCTCATTTCTTCGTTCTAAGTCGGAATCTGGTCATTTTCGAGTCCGCAACTCTATAATGACTACAATGACTTGTCTCCATTGAAAACCAACGTTTTCGACTTCCAATACAAAATATGACTTCTATTCCGAGACTTTCACGAATTCGACGTTAATCGTCTAATCGTGCAAAGTTCGTCAATTCAACCATACTAAGTGTTCTAAGTGGATTTTAACCAACATATCATCATTTCAAGTTATTTATTACACCAACTTATAATCAAAGTAGGTTTTGACTTATTTCCATAAGTCATTGACTTTCTCAACTTATGAACTAGAAATCTTCATACTCATGACTTACCAATAATTTAAGTCCTTCAATCAATGTTCTCATGTTATAAATAACATACTAACATCATATGACAAATCCTTCATGATCTTAACAACTTATTAGGGTTCAAGTTGCTTATTCAACTTATTCGGCTTAAGTTCATTCCTTATAACTTATTACATGTTATCCTCAATCAATCCCCCTTCTCTATCAATCCTATCATAGAAAAGATATAGATAAAAGAAAATGAGTCTTACCCTTGAAGACTTCTATTTGCTTTGGAAACTATCAAAGGTTGAAGTGGCTTATAAGTGCTTTAAGTGACTTATTCTCTCTACCAAATAAGTTGCTTATATGCTTGAGAGGAAAGTGTTGGATGATAACAAAACAACCAACAAAAATGAAATGAACTTGGTATTTATAGGCCACCAAAGCTTGGGGCAAAATGGACAATAATCAATCCCACCTCCTCATTCCACCTCCTTACTATTCATAACTTAACCTTCAAGTCTTCTTGCTAGCCACTTCTTTTACTTGCTCACCACAACACTTGGTCATCACACTTAATCCTTGCCCATCAAGACTACCCACTTCCTCACTTGGTTTGACCCATGGGTCAAGGCTTCACCTTGGGCTTGGTTAATTAATCCAACTACTTTCCTATTGGGCTTGAGTTACAATAGATTGGGCTTGTGATAATCATACACTTGGGCTTCTATCAATAAACTAGAAATCCCACAAGTCCATTATCTTAAATTCAATAACTTAACATACATATCCTACGTATAATTCTCGTATGCTATCTCGTATATTAATTCGAAATATACGATATCTCGTTCTTCGTACATAATAATACAATACGTCGTATTATACCTCCATTCCTTACTCCATCTAATGTTTACACATTATACGATTACAACTTCATTCTTTTAACGCTTAATAACCTAACTATCTCAAATTAGGTACGCATGCGAAATATTTCATTTTCCATACTTAGATTATTATTACATAATCGATATCATCTCGATATTATAACATTACGTATTTCTCGGAAGTTCAAAAATAATTCCCGAGCAGAAATTGATGAATAGTGTTTTTCGGAAAATTTCTCAGAAAACTTTTATTTTCGTTTTAGAAATTCAAACACTTTAATTCTCCCACGTAGTTAAAATACTACTACTTTACGACGTTTCTAGGTTATAGAACAACATCCATCATCTCAACACGCAATAATAATAAATAATATTATTTTATTCATTATTAAAAGAAATTACAAAATGTTCAATTTTCTGGGGCGTTACAGTTAATGTTAAAATATGAATTAAATAAAATTTGTATTGAGTAAAGAGGAACCTAGGATTATGTGGGATTTCAATTGAGGACTCATGTGATAGGTTAGTTGTACAAACCTTTGTATGGGCTGGGGTTTTGTGCTTATTCTATAACTACTCAATTTATCACATTGATGATCATTGAAATATTAGTGTCGCGCTATTGATATACATATGAAGAGAAGGTGATTTGTTTATCATATTTATACTTGATAATTAGAGAAGATTTGTGAGATCCCGAATTTTATGAAATGAGAGTATTCAATTTTCTTATAATTATTATTTTATTTCGTAAATGGTTAAATTGATAAAAGGTTAAAGTTAAAGATGATATATGAAAATTTTACAAAGTAAGCAAGTTGATATAAAATATTCGTTATGTCAGGGAATATTCGATTAGTCGGGGAATATTTGTTTTAACAGGGAATATTCGTACAATGACACAATCATTGGTGGACCCCATAATGGAAGTATTGTCTTAGTTAGAAAATGACATAATTATCATTTTATAAAAATAACGGCGAAAGTGTTACCGTTAAAACTGTTGAGTTACCCGGTAGTAAAAGTACAGTAATACGCGTGGTTACATAGTAACATACGGTATTGATTATTGATGCTTACGTAAGAAGTCACTCAGTTATACTCAATTATTGCTACAATAATTGCCGCATCATATCTCTCATATTATTGATTCAATTGTTGTCACAGTATCATCTGTATAATATTTTTTTATTATTAAATCAATAATTGAGATGACAAAGTTATTCATATTATTATTTGCAATATTGACAATGTCTAAAACTTCTGCCAATGAGAGGTTTGGACACCTAATTGCGCGCCAATAAGGAGAAATCCTTATCGGAAAGCCCCCTCTTTCCTGGTATTGACCTGGTTGTTAAATATTGTGAGTTATAATATTAATGATGAATAAATTCGTGTTGATTAAAGATGAAATTGATAGTTCCATTGTGTTGGGATTATTAGTGTTAGTGGAAATCGACATTTGTTTCGATAATAATTGATGTCTGAATGTTATATTGACCAATCGGGTAATTAATCAGATAAATGAGCAATTAATTGCTATTAATTCACATGATTATAACTATTTGTTCACATATATGTACTATTGATTCACATTTATATACTATTAGGGGAGATGGTGCAAGATTGATAATACTTGCATGACTAAGTTAAAAATGGAGGTATAGATGGAGGTATTATACTGTAATTCGTATCTTCACATGTATAAAACTATTGATTCACATGATGTACTATTAGGGGAGGTGGTGCAAGTTTGATAATACTTGTAGGACTAAATTAAAAATGAAGGAAAAGATGAAGGTATTATACTGTAATATTTTGAGCCCCAAAATGTGCAATTATTGAAACTATATTTTCCTATAAATAGAATCTTATTCTTCCTTCATTCTCACAAATTCACTAAGACTCACAAGAGCAATTATAAAGAGAAGATATAAAGAGAGAAGATATAGGGAGAATGAAGAGGAGTAGTCTGCTACTTCACTACTCCAGTATCCAGTCTTCTTCTGAGGTATGGGGCATTATTTATTTCATATTCTGAAGAGATATTATTTTTCGTATTCGTATGAATATTATTTTCGTTCAATATTCATAAAGAATATTATCTTCGTTCTTCGTTCAATATTCGTAGGAATATTATCTTCGTTAAATATTCGTTGGAATATTATTTGCGTTCAACAGTCGTAAGGTGTATTATTTATTTCATATTCAGAAGAAATATTATTTTTCGTATTCGTATGAATATTATTTTCGTTCAATATTCATAAAGAATATCATCTTCGTTCAATATTCGTAGGAATATTACTTTCGTTCAATAATCGTAAGGGGTATTATTTATTTCATATTCTGAAGAGATATTATTTTTCGTATTCGTATGAATTTTATTTTCGTTCAATATTCATAAGGAATATAATCTTCATTCAATTTTTGTAGGAATATTATTTTTGTTCAACAATCGTAAGGGGTATATACTATTTCTTCGTAAATGATATTATTTCCTTCAATATCATTATGCAAGAATATTGATACGAATTTTATTGTAGAATTTCTATCTTTTTGTGTCGGAGTTACTATTTACTCTAGTATTATTCACTCGGATATTTGGGGCACTTTTTGTGCTAAAGTATTATTTATAAGTTACTATTTACTCTAGTATTATTTACTCGGGTATTCGGAGCACTTTTCATGCTAGAGTACTATTCACGAGTTACTATTCACCCATTTACTATTCACTCTAGTATTATTCACTCGGGTATTTGGGACACTTTTCATGCCACGGTACTATTCATGAGGTACTATTCCCAAAATACTATTCACATGGTACTATTTACCCAAAAAATATATCTCTATTCATGAATATTATTATTGAATTTTACTCCACAAAGCAGTATCATGTTAACAATTTGGATAATTTTAAACTCTAGATAAATTTAAAATCTTTAATATTTATCCTTGATATCGTTTGATTAATGCTTATATCATTGTCATCATCCTCATGCTTATATTGTGATGAAAGTCATCTTTGGCTTACGTGCATAGATGGACTGTTGATTATTGGTTTTACAGTTGTATATTTTTGGCTTACTTGCAAAGATGGACTGTTGATTATTGGTTTTATAGTTGTATATCTTTGGCTTACGTACAAAGATGGACAGGTGTATGACATGATCATAACCACTGATGATAATAACGAATATCATTGGCCCGTAGTGCATGGATAATTCGATGATGTGATTGGCAGGATCATGATCATTAGTTAACAGTTGAATGTCTTTGGCCGTAGTGCACTGACAGACAATTGATTGGTATGATCATGACCATTGGTTTTATAGTTGAATATCTTCAGCCCGTAGTGCAAAGGTAGACAACTGATTGGTATGATCGTTGTTATTACATTTGAATATCTTTAGCCAAGGTAAGGATATTGAGTAAACGTTCTATTAAGCCTATGTGGCAAGGAGGAACTATTGATTCACATTATTATAAACATGAATTGTGAATTTAACTAAAATCGTTGGTGGTTCATGTGAAGACAAGTGATGAAAGTTCTCTTTATCTTAGGTATAATAAAGAACTGTTAATGGGTATTACAGAGATAAAGTTTATGAAAAACTTTTTAAATCATAGAAGATAGTAGATATCATGCTCTACTTGACTCTTCTAATGGATTGCATATTCCGCTGTAGTTGTTGATCTAAAACTTGTTGTCTATTATATTCTATCAGTTGTTATATTGTTGAAGGCTAAGGATAATTTATTATGCATTATTTTAGTCATATTATTTCTTATTGGGCTAGTTGAGCTCACCCTTTTCTTTCATTGTTCTCTTCAGGAAATGAGAACGTAGCCGGGACTAGTCGGGGAATGGAGTTACTGTCCAAATGTTTTCATTAGTTGTCCTCACTTTTCTATAAAATAGTGTGACAATAAATGTAATGAGAACTCTATTTGAGAGTGGATATTGTCTAGAAGGAAATATTCTTGTTTAAACTCTCAGCTATGTTTTTTCGTATTTTGCACAATAGTTGTATAATTAAGTTTGTATTTGATTTATGTACCATGTATTTGGCGACTCAACGTGGGTGATGTATACCTGTTTTGGGGGAGTCACTGTTGGTATCAAATCTTAAGGATATGATCCCTGGCTGAGATGTGAGACAAGAACTAGGAGGGGAGAGACGGGTTAATTCATTCGCTAGTATGATCTACCTAAGTTTATTTGGTATTTAATTGGTTGGTCAGAATATAGGGATAATATGTGGCATGTCAATTAACCTTTGTTTTGAAGATGTATTCTATAATGATATCTGAAAAACAGAAGATGAGCAACGAGAAAATCATGATACAGAGGAAATAACTGAGAAGGTATAATCCGAAAAGAAAGCAAGGTATTCTCATCTCTTCGAACAACCAGGTACGTAAATTTCGAGGGCAAAATTTCATAAGGAGGGGATATTGTGAGATCCCGAATTTTATGAAATGAAAGTATTCAATTTTCTTATAATTATTATTTTATTTCGTAAATGATTAAATTGATAAAAGGTTAAAGTTAAGGGTGATATGTGAAAATTTTACAAAGTAAGCAAGTTGATATAAAATATTCGTTGTGTCAGGGAATATTCGATTAGTTGGGGAATATTCATTTTAACAGGGAATATTCGTACAACAGCACAATAATTGATGGACCCCACAATGGAAGTATTGTCTTAGTTAGAAAATGACAGAATTATCATTTTATAAAAATAACGGCGAAAGTGTTATCGTTAAAACTATTGAACTACCCAGTAGTAAAAGTACAGTAATACGCATGGTTACATAGTAGCACACAGTATTGATTATTGATGCTTACGTAAGTAGTCACTCAGTTATACTCAATTATTGCTATAGTAATTGTTACATCATATCTCTCATATTATTGATTCAATTGTTGTCACAGTATCATCTGTATAATATTTTATATTATTAAATTAATAATTGAAACAAAGTTATTCATATTATTATTTGCAATATTGACAATGTCTAGAAGTTCTGTCAAGGAGAGGTTTGGTCACTTAATTACGCGACAATAAAGAGAAATCCTTATCGGAAAGCCCCCTCTTTCCTGGTATTGACCTGGTTGTTAAATATTGTGAGTTATAATATTAATAATGAATAAGTTCATGTTGATTAAAGATGAAATTGATAGTTCCATTGTGTTGGGATTATTAGTGTTAGTGAAAATCAACATTTATTTCAATAATAATTGATGTCTGGATGTTATATTGACCAATCGGGTAATTAATCGGATAAATGAGCAATTAATTGCTATTAATTCACATGATTATAACTATTTGTTCACATGTTTGTACGATTGATTCACATTCATGTACCATTAGGGGAGGTGGTGCAAGATTGATAATACTTGCATGACTAAGTTAAAAATGGAGGTATAGATGGAGGTACTATACTGTAATTCATATTTTCACATGTATTGAACTATTGATTCACATGATGTACTATTAGGGGAGGTGGTGCAAGTTTGATAATACTTGTAGGACTAAATTAAAAATGAAGGAAAAGATGAAGGTATTATACTGTAATATTTCGAGCCCCAAAACGTGCAATTATCGAAACTATATTTCCCTATAAATAAAAGCTCATTCTTCTTTCATTCTCACCAATTCACTAAGACTCACAAGAGCAATTATAGAGAGAGAAGATATAGAGAGAGAAGATATAGAGAGAAAGAAGAAGAGTAGTCTGCTACTTCACTACTCCAGTATCCAGTCTTCTTCTGAGGTAAGGGGTATTATTTATTTCATATTCTGAAGAGATATTATTTTTCGTATTCGTATGAATATTATTTTCGTTCAATATTCATAAAGAATATTATCTTCGTTCTTCGTTCAATATTCGTAGGAATATTATCTTCGTTAAATATTCGTTGGAATATTATTTGCATTCAACAGTCGTAAGGTGTATTATTTATTTCATATTCTGAAGAGATATTATTTTTCATTTTCGTATGAATATTATTTTCGTTCAATATTCGTAAAGAATATCATCTTCGTTCAATATTCGTAGGAATATTATTTGCGTTCAACAGTCGTAAGGGGTATTATTTATTTCATATTATGAAGAGATATTATTTTTCGTATTTGTATAAATATTATTTTCATTTAATATTCGTAAGTAATATCATCTTCGTCCAATATTTGAAGGAATATTATTTTCATTTAACAGTCGTAACGGGTATTATTTCTTCGTAAATGATATTATTTCTTTCAATATCATTATGCCGGAATATAGATAAGAATTTTATTGTGGAATTTCTACCTTTTTGTGTCGGGGTTACTATTCACTCTAGTATTATTCACTTGGGTATTCGGGGCACTTTTCATGCTGGAGTACTATTCATGAGTTACTATTTACGGGTTACTATTCACCCCATTACTATTTACTCTAGTATTATTCACTCGGATATTTGGGACACTTTTCATGCAAGGGTACTACTCTTCACGAGGTACTATCCCGAAGTACTATTCATAGGATACTATTCACAAGGTACTATTCACCCAAAAAATATATTTCTTTTCTGTCCAAATTATTTTTGGTACATGAATATTATTCTTTATTTTTACTCCACAAAGCAGTATCATGTTGACAATTTAGATATTTTTAAACTCTGGATAAATTTAAAATCTTTAATATTTTTCCTTGATATCGTTTGATTAATGCTTATATCATTGTCATCATCCTCATGCTTATATTGTGATGAAAGTCATCTTTGGCTTACGTGCATAGATGGACTGTTGATTATTGATTTTACAGTTGTATATTTTTGGCTTACGTTTAAAGATGAACTGTTGATTATTGGTTTTATAGTTGTATATCTTTGGCTTACGTACAAAGATCGACATGTGTATGACATGATCATAACCACTGGTGATAATCACGAATATCTTTGGCCCATAGTGCATGGATAATTCGATGATGTGATTGGTAGGATCCTGACCATTAGTTAACAGTTGAATGTCTTTGGCCGTAGTGCACTGACAGATAATTGATTGGTATGATCATGACCATTGGTTTTATAGTTGAATATCTTTGGCCCGTAGTGCAAAGATAGACAACTGATTGGTATGATCATTGTTATTACATTTGAATATCTTTAGCCTTTGGGGTAAGGATATTGAGTAAACGTTCTATTAAGCCTATGTGGCAAGGAGGAACTATTGATTCACATTATTATAAACATGAATTGTGAATTTAACTAAAATCTTTGGTGGTTCAGGTGAAGACAAGTGATGAAAGTTCACTTTATTTTGGGTATAATAAAGAACTGTTAATGGGTATTACAACGATAAAGTTGATGAAAAACTTTTTAAATCATAGAAGATAGTAGATATCATGCTCTACTTGACTCTTCTAATGGATTGCTTATTCCGCTGTTGTTGTTGATCTAAAACTTGTTGTCTATTATATTCTATCAGTTGTTATACTGTTGAAGGCTAAGTATAATTTATTATGTATTATCTTAGTCATAATATTTCTTACTGGGCTAGTTGAGCTCACCCTTTTCTTTCATTGTTCTCTTCATGAAATTAGAACGTAGCCAGGACTAGTCGGGGAATGTAGTGACGGTCCAAATGTTTGCATTAGTAGTCTTCACTATTCTATAAAATAGTGTGACAATAAATGTAATGAGGACTCTATTTGAGAATGGATATTGTGTGACACCCCAAAATCCAAGTACTTCATTCCCACATGATTTGGTGCGCACTTATCAAAACTATTACATCTAACTACCGATCAATAAAGGATAAAGACATAATTTAAATAACTTAAACAATAATCTTTCCCATTAAAGGGTTACATCATCATCTCAAAATAAATCCCAGGTAATCTAACTTTAAAATTATTACATCAGTTTGCGGAATACATCACATATTAAAACAAGTCTTTAACATATTTCATTAAAATAAAGTTCTCATAAGTCTTCAACACTTGGACATCTTGCCCTTTCCTTTGCTAGTAGACGGCTCATCAACTTTTTCCTCCTTAGCTGCAGTGTTAATTGCAAGAGTGAGAAAACAAATGCTCATTGATATAAAAAGTAGCAATGATAGTAACATAAGAGTGAACAACGAAAGCTAAACAATAAGGAACTTATTCTACAAATCAAAAGAGAAAACAAGTTCGAACTTTAATTATCTGAGGGTCTTAAGACCACGAACTATGTCTCCAGTATCTAGGTATTATTACCCTAACCTTAACAGTCATTAGACTGTACAGACCCTTCTTAGCGTACTTAGGGGGATCAGCCTTTGTACCATGTATTGTGCACAAACATCTAAACGCTACAAATACAAAATCCCCTATGTTAGGGTTGTTCGTCTCAGTTTGAATTTAGAATTTTCGCACTAAAGAAAGTTTAGTTTGGAACTAGCTCATCAGTGTTTCTAGAATTTTAGAACACTAGGCAATTATAGATCAATAAGGGTTCGCTTACTAATTGAAGGTTTTATACCAGCATGTATAACCGAACAAGGCTATCAAAGTCAAACATCGAATATCAATAATATATAATTGAATAACATGATATACATGCAAAATACTATATTCAAAGAATTAGAACAATTTAACTTGAGTCAATGTGTTAGAACAATATATGCTTTGAATAATAATTAGGAAAGTGAAACTCGCTCGATGTAACGAATTAGGTTACAAGAGCTTGTACAAACATATTCAAGATAGATTAGGCTTGCTCAATTTTGAACAATAATAATATAGGAATGGAAACTTGCATTCAATATGAAAAGAATGAAGTTAAAAAGCTTTCTCAATATAAAGAGTAAGGTTTAGGAACTTGCACAATTATACAAGTAGGGTTAGAGAATTTGCCTTGTTTGTAAGCAACACAAGTGTAAAATAATCTCCAATTATCCAACATATATCATTGAAATCGCAACAACAATTAATCGCATGAATATTAGCTTTAGGGTTTAAACCATCATTTAGGTCATAACCCTAACCTAGCACCTAACCACGTAGGTTAATATACTTAACGAATCTGAAATCTCATTACAAGCCAACACAACTTAATCATTCATCTCTAACTTTAAAAACATCACACTTAGTTTCATTTTAGAACTTATTTAAATAATTATTTCAATTCTTTACACTTTGTATTACAACACATTGGAATCTATTATTATAGTTTCTACCATGCCTTAACATCATTAACATGCTTGTTTAGCTAACATAAGTCCATTATACATGACCTGCAAATTAAGTAGACTTCACTGTCTGTGACAGGCCACTCGCGCGGCCACGCAAGTAATATACTGGGTTATCACGCGCCCGCGCGACACCAAATGTTGTGCGCCCACGCGCCAGGCAGGGCACCCACGCAATGCACCAAACTCAGCTTTTACAGACGCGAACTAATACACTGCTAAAGGCCAAAATTCCCAATGCAACAGAATTTCTCCCAAATTCAACATCTAAAACTTTGACATACTATAGTTATACATGCTAAACACCATTCTATACATAAAACATTACATATACACCACGTTGAGGAATCAAAACCATAGTTTTTCCAAATTTCTTCTATTTTTACACTTTTAACGATTTTTTTTAACGAATTTAATCACCACGGATTCGTTTCTCAATCAATTGACACGATTTAAACTACACCACTTTCGTTTCTTAATATATTATCACAATTCACCAACAAATTACAGATTACATCATATATTGAACAAGAAGTTTGGTACTTTCTATGGCCATATTATAAGAACACAAACACTGATATATATATACAACCTTCTACTATAACCCTATTCCATGCCTTTAATCATCAAATAACACCCACAAAGGAGGATTAACAGATTATAGATCATATATATACATTTATTTGTATCAATTCCACAAAATTATCAAAAAATTAGAATTGAAGTAAGTTATACCTTCTCTTTGATTGTATGTTACAAAAGATGGTGACTAGGTTTAGTAATTCCCCTTCTTCCTCTTGCTAATCTCCAAAAACTCAGTGTTTTTCTTCTCTTTTTCAACTCTATGTAATTCTTCTTCTCACCTAACTCACCACTAGCCTTAGGAAAAATAATATGCGTAGATAATATAAACTGGCCACTCACTCACGCACACTTCAGTTATAAAAAAATAAAAAGACGTCAGTTGGAATAAGCCAAAGGCCACAAGGCCTTGTTTGGCTATCAAACCACTTTATAAACTAAATTATTTTTATATTATTATATTATATAGTTACTTTGTGTCACACTTTAATTTATTTAATTAATTTAAATAACTTAACTTAGTTAATCTCAATAACTTATAATAATAAAAATCTTATTATCATTATATTTTTAATTAATAAATAATTATATATCTAATTTAATTAATAAATTAGAAATATCACTTTATTTAATTTATTTATTTCCATTAAATTAAACAATTCATTTAGTTTAATTATTTTCTTAAATATTAAGCAATTGCTTTAATTTAATTATTTCCTTAAATTAAATCCTTCAAATAAAATTATCATTATTCGATTCAATTAACATTAATTAATTTAATTACTAAATTACTTCACCACAATTTCTCAATTATTTATTTATCTTAATAAATAAATTATTAAAAATATTTATTTAATTCAATAAATATTTAAATTAAATTACAAATTTCTCGATCGTTACATCTTTCCCTCCTTAAAAGGATTCTGTCACTGGAATCACAACTCAAAAAAATTTATTCGTTACATTCTTCCCTCCTTAATAAGATTCTGTCCCTAGAATCGCTATACAAAATCAAGCACACAACTGAGGATAATTCTTCATCATAACGTTTTCAAGTTCCCACGTAGCTTTTTCAGCATTGTGGTTTCTCCAGATTACCTTAACAGAAGGTATAACTTTATTCCTCAGTACTTGCTCTTTTCTGTCAACAATTTGAACAGTGACTTCTTTATAGGACAAATCTTTCTCAAACTGTAAGGGCTCATATTCTATAACATGTTTATAATCAGGTTTATATGGCCTCAATACTGATACATGGAAAATATTATGAATATGTTCCAACTCCGGAGGTAAAGCTATCTCGTACGTCACTTCACCAACTCGGCGAAGCTCTTCAAAAGGTCCTATAAATCTAGGGCTCAATTTTCCCTTTCTGCCAAACCGAATTTTTCCCTTCTAGGGAGACACTTTCAAGAAAATATAACTACCGACATCGAATTCTCGATTTTGTCGATGTTGATCAGCATATTTCTTCTGTCTATCTTGTACTGCGTTCAATCTTGCTCAAATTACTTTGATGATCCGACAGTCTGTTGTACCAATTCTGGACCCAATAGTTGACGTTCACCTACCTCATCCCAGCATAACGGAGTTCTGCACTTCCTGCCATATAACGCTTCGTACGGCGGCATGCCAATACTCGCGTGATAACTATTATTATAAGCAAATTGCACCAATGGCAGATGGTCATCCCAATTTCCCTTGAAATCCATGATACATGCTCTAAGCATATCTTCTAGTGTTTGGATGGTTCTCTCACTTTGTCCGTCAGTCTGAGGATGGTATGCTGTGCTCATTCTCAGCTGTGTTCCCAAACATTCTTGTAATCGTTTCCATAAATTAGATGTGAAACATGGATCTCTGTCTGATATAATGCACACAGGTACACCGTGCCTTAAAATAATTTCCTTCACGTACAGTTTTGCTAACCGATCTAGGGTAAATCGAATCTTTGTAGCATCCTCGAATCCGGGCCCCGAATCACCTCGGATCCGGTATACTATTTCTATAACTGTTTGCGGAAGATATAAACATAAATTGTTTATACATTACATTACACACTATTTTCCCCAAAATCGAGTAACCTTAACTTATACACAATTCATAAACGTTCTAACATATAACACATTTATCATACTATACTATTACAAAATAGCCGCACATTTATCCTAAGCTGAACTTGGCATTAACCTTTTCCTGTATCCGAACGCATTCGCCTTATCTGCAATATTTTATCATGATATAGCAAGGGTGAACATGAAAGTTGCCCAGCAAGTTTAAATACAATAATATAACGATATATCATGATTGAAGAGTATGAATAATAAGCTGGCTATAATTCATACCTGAACAAACATTTATAATTTTAAACATGAACAAACATTTCTGAACCAACTGGTAATGAAGGTGATCAGCCTTTCATACCTGACTTATACATGCAAGATGTACAAAGTATAATATTCATGGCAATCAGCAATGATTAACCATAAGCTTGAATAAAACACTCTTATTAGAGTTTAGTAAAAAGAAACTTGTCTGAACCGTTGATTACCGCAACGCAATTTATAACGCTTTACCCGAAGACCTAATATTAGTAATATAGATCTCCAATATTAGAATAATATCATTACAGTATAATACTGTTATATTTATATCCACAGAATAACCTAAACACATAGCACATAATCCTATCAGTCTATAATACACATAAGACTTAACATCAAATTAGACTATTAAGTTTGAGTTGATACCGACATAATTTTATCATCCCGACGGTCTAGTCGGACAAATATTGAGTTTAAGTTCAATTAAACTCTTCCTAAGCGCTTAATCATGCCATAGAGTCACATTTATATGATTTAACACTCACTTTTTCATTTCATAAGTATTCATTAACATCTAATAAGTCAAATACTAATCCAGCAACCTGGATTCTAAAGCTAGCAACTAAATTACCAACTCAGCAACCTGGATTCCAAATCCAGCAACCTGAATTCCAAATCCAGCAATCTAAACTGCAATCCAGCAAACTGGATTTAACATATTTTCAATTTCAGTAAACCATTTCTCAATCCAGCAAACTGGAATCACAAATTATATAATCCAACAAGCTGTATTCTAAATTCATATCACGAAAATACCAAATCAGTTTATTATTTTTCTATCCTTAGTCCAAACATATATACATATTTCATCCACAAAATTATTTTTCCATAATTTTCCAACTTCCTTTGATATTTTTCAAAAATTAATTCTAGTGCGTAGCTTAAGAAATTAGCTACATCGTGCTTAACTCCAAACATTCCCATCTCTTGGGATAACCTTATATATGTTAACGTGATGCTCCATTTTAAATTTCGTGGCAATCGGAGTTGTAGAACTCCGTTTATAGCGATTTCCGTCGGAAAATCACAAAAATTGTAATGGTCATAACTTGGTCGTTTTAACTCGGAATTAGCTCATTTTTGGACACGAGCTACATAATACCATATATTTTCATTTTCCAAAAGTCCGGAATTTATTACACAATTTAAGTTGTCAAAACAGCCCATAGAATTTCTTGGACAGCAACTTTTTGACGTTTGACAGTTTTGGAGTCCTTCACCAAAACTTAAATAAAATGAAATATATAACTCCGATTATTGATCCGTCAATTTTGTTGGATTCGTATCTTTCCGATCTACAATTTTCATCTATCACAATCCATATTGGGACATGTTATGCTCCCGGAATTTAGCCCGGAAGTGACTGTTCAAAACTGTCCTTCTAACAGTTTTCTTAACTTTGAGTAGTTTGGGAAAAATTCCATAACTTGCTCATTTTTCAACCTATTTGAGTGATTCCAAAGGGTTTTTATCCTTCACACATAGATCTAGCATCCCAAGAACATAAATCACAAATATCCAGCATAGATTTCAAGAAAAATCAAAACCTAGCTCACACTTTAAAAGTTTAAACTTTTCCGGAAAATTACATTTTTCTCTTCCTTTGATTCCCACCAATTTAACACCCATATGGGTAGATCCAAACAATAAATACTTATTAACATGTATATACATAGTTTTTGAGTTTAGAACGAAAGTTTCTTAGTTCATCAAACCTGCATCAAACACAATCAAAGCTAAGAAAAATTTAGGTCTAACTTTTGATCTTCAAAAATGTTATATCTAAACATGAAACACTTATATATATAAGATCTAAGATTTTAAACCTTAAGATCACAACTTCAAGTTGTCAAAAATCAAATCAGAGACACAACTACGAGGGATCATGGGTTAGTCTCTCTCTCTCTCTAGATTTGCTCTCTCTTCTCTCTAGTTTTTTAGTCTGGCTTTGTTCCCTCTGTCCCTTCCTGTTTTCTCCGTTTTTTCTATTTTCTTTCTTTCCTTTTTAGTCTCCCGCCCATCCTCACCTTCCTTCTCCATCCATACCAAACTTTTCTGTTTACCTATTCCGGTATCTTTCTTCTCCCTTTCTCAGCTTCCCTTTCCCTCCCTTCCGGTCTCCTCTTCTCTACCATCTAACTTCATCCTCCTCTCCCCCAGCTCAATCGTTTGCCTTACCCTCGTTTCTGTGCTCATGGTCGATCATCTTCATCTCTCCGCTGGGAACTCGGAGAGTAGCCCATCTTGGGATTTGCTGGCAGAGTATGGTGTTTCCATTCCAAACTCTCCTTTAGCCTCTGTCGTTGCTATGGAGGAATCTGAGCCTATCCCCTCGAATGCTTCTATCTGTTCTGATGAATCTACGGCTCAGTTGGAGGAGTACCTTGGTCCTACCACCACCTCGGCAGCCCAAGATATCTTTAAAGCAGTTCATTACTTCACTAAGAATGACCGTAAAGAAGCCCTTGCTGAAAGAAGGAAGAATGCAAAGCTGATGGACTACATCTCTGCTCTGGGCCTTCCTCTTGAAGATGTTAACAACCTCTCATCTATTGGGACATCTGCTGCATTAGCTAATGCTCGCAAGGTGTTCGATTCTTGTCCTGTATTTGGGCGGTGTTCTTCCTCGGCAGCTATCTCCCTCCCTCTAGCTCCCCCTGCTGGTTCCGGGAGTCTTCTGGCTCCTGATTCTGTTCTCCCTCACTCGTCTACCCAGGCTAATGTTACTGGCTTGCCCCCCCCAAAGTCCTGGAGTTCGGTAGTTGCTAATTCAGTTAATGATAAGAACTTGGGTTTGAGTTTCTTTCCCCCCTTGTCGTCTGAAGGGAGTGTTACGGTTAAACCCCCAGTGGAAATCCTTCAGCTTGGACTTAATAAATGGTCATCTAGCCTTGTTGGTCATTTTATTCACTCGAAGCTGCGGTTCAAGCTGGTTGAATCTTCTGTTAAAAAATTATGGGGACACATGGGACTGTCAAAAGTTTATCTTCATGATAAGGGGTACTTCTTATTCAAATTTGATTCGGTGTTAGAAAGAGACAATGTCTTAGCCTCGGGTCCATGGTATATAGCGTCCAAGCTTCTTTGCTTACAGCCATGGAAGGAAGGGGTTTATTTCAGTTTAACCGACAGTAGCAAAGTTCCGATATAGGTAAAGTTTAGTAATATCCCCCTCTCTTATTGGACCAAGGAAGGTCTAAGTTACCTGGCAAGTGCAGTTGGTCGGCCCTTATTTGCAGACAACATGACTTCAAAGTTGGAGCCTATGAGCTTTGCCCGAATCTGTATTGAGATGGACGCTTTGTCCACATTTCCTGCCACTATCAATGCTGTTGTGTTTGACGGAAATGCAATGGTTGAAGAAACTGTAGCCGTGAAAGTGGAGTATTGGAGCAGGCCCCCCTCCTGTTCTAAATGTAATTGTTTTGGACATACCCTTCTCAAATGCCCAAAGACTAATTTTCAGTGGGTTCCCAAGTCCTCCCCGGTTCCTTGTGAGGCCCCTTGTTCCTCTATTCCTAGCACAACTAAGGCCTCTTCTTCTCTTGAACCCGAGGTTTCATGGACGACCGTTTCCAAAGGACTTAAAAGCCCTTCTTTCCCCCTTCCAGCCCCCCCAGTCTCTTTTACTAACGCCTTCTCCCCTATTGCTCCTCCCCTTAGTGGTGAGCCTGACTCTCCTATCCCCCCTAACCCTTTACTAGATAAGCTCAAGCAAGTTGATGAGAAGGAATGCAGGGACCTGAAGCATAAGACTAGGCCTGGGAAGGAGCCTCTTCAGAATTCTAAGAAGAGGAACAAAGGTCCAAGGGGTCTTCCCCTTCTAGACTAATAATTTTCCCCATATTATGACATTTTTTTGCTCATATAATGTCAGGGGTTTAAATAAAAAACCAAAGCAGGCTTTTGTTCGCAACTTTTTGTTAGACAACCATATCTCTTTTGTGGGTCTCATCGAGACCAGAATAAAAGCTCCAAATGCTTCCAGAATATCGCGGGCTATCTGCCGTAACTGGGTTTGGGTCTTTAACTATGACTACTACCCGAATGGCCGGATTGGGGTGGGCTGGGATCCTTCTATTTGGAGAGTGGATATTCTGTTTCAATCTGCCCAAGTATCCCATTTCAAGCTCATCCCTCTTTATGGCAATTACCCAATCTTTGCTTCTATAGTCTATGGCCAGCACTCTATAGTGGAACATCGGCAGTTGTGGACAGACCTGACTTCCTTGTCCTATCTGGACACTTGGTGTATTCTTGGGGACTTCAACACCATCAAGAGTGTTTCTGAATCGGAAGGTTGTGATTCTTCTTGGGACGCTGGTATGACTGACTTTAACGAATGCTTAGACACTCTTGGTGTTGATGATTATCCGTGCTATTGGGCCTCTGCACACATGGAGGAATTGTCAGATTGCTAATCCTATTCATAGGAAGCTGGATAGAGCAATGGGTAACAGCTCTTGGTTCAATGCAATGCCTGATTCCCTAGTCTCTTATGGTCCTCGTGGTCTTTCCGATCACTGTCCAGTCTTACTTAATACTGGTCTGCTTCTTCGAAAAGTCAAGACGCCATTCCAATTCTTTAACTTCATGCTGGAGTTGGAAGGGTTTGAGGCTGCTTTCTTGGATTGTTGGAATTACAGAATTCGTGGCAACCCCTTTTTCACCTTTAATGAAAAACTTCGAAGAGTCAAGGGTGCCCTTAAAACCTTGAACTCTTCTAATGGCAATTTATCGAGCAATGTTAGTACTCTGCAGGTTCAGCTGTCCACCGTTCATCAATCTCTTCATGCCGATCCCTTAAACCCTTATCTGCTAGCCCAAGAAGACTACTGCTCTCAGTCCTTATGGAAAGCATTGGCTCTTGAAGAATCTCTCTTGCTCCAGAAATCCCGAGCCACTTGGCTTGCCCAGAGCGATAAAAACTCTAAATTTTTTGCCAATGTTATCAAGAGTAATTGGAACCACAACAAAATTCTCTCAATCTACAACAGCTCTGGTGTTCTTATTGAGGATCAGCTGGGTATTCAGCAAGTGGCGGTGGACTACTTCCAGGATCTCCTGGGGTCCTCTCCTTCTATCTATCCTGGCTGTGATGAGCTACAAAACTTCGTTACAAAGCAGATCACTCCTGCTCAAGCAGTAGCCTTAACTACTCTAATTCTTGATTCCGAAATCCTTGCAGTCCTTCAGTCCATGAAAAAGAATAAAAGTCCTGGCCCTGACAGTTTCAATGTTAATTTCTTTCTCCATTGTTGGGACACTATAGGCCATGATTTCACTGCTGCTGTCCATTCTTTCTTCATCTCTGGGCACTTTTCGTGTGGAGTAAATGCTACAGCTATTGCCTTGATTCCGAAGACGGATAATCCATCCATTATGTCAGACTTTAGACCTATTTCTTACTGCAACACAATCTACAAATGCATAGCGAAGATTCTTGCTAATAGGCTCAAATCTGTCCTTCCTTCCCTTATTGACCATGCTCAGGCTACCTTCATCTCGGGGAGAAGCATTAGTGACAATATCCTCCTTGCTCAGGAGTTTTTCAAGAATTACCACAGACTTTTTGGTCCTGCCCGGTGTGCTCTTAAAATTGATATTCGGAAAGCCTTCGACACAGTTGACTGGAGTTTTCTTTTGGATTTGTTGGGCCTCCTTCAATTTCCCCCTATTTTCATTAGCTGGATTAAAGAGTGCATCACTTCGACTATGTTTTCTATCAAAGTCAATGGAGGTCTCGCTGGCTAATTTAAAGGAGCAAGGGGTCTTAGGCAAGGGGATCCCCTATCTCCTTACTTATTCGTTCTAGCTATGGAAGCTTTCTCCATGATTCTAAACAAGGAAACTTTGTTACCTGATTTCAAGTTTCATTGGAAAACAGATGCGTGCAATATATCCCATGTATGCTTCGCCGATGATATTCTCATTTTTTGCCATGGTGATATGGCCTCTGTTTCCATTATTCACTCGTGCATTCAATCCTTTTCTATGTTTCCTGGCCTAGTTCCTAATGCTCGTAAAAGTCTGTGTTTCCTTGCGAATGTCCCTAATGATGTTAAGTTAAGGATTAACTCGTTGCTGGGTATTCCTTTTGGAGTTTACCAATTAGATTTCTCGGGGTCCCCTTTATTTCCTCTAAACTCTCCCACTCCGACTGTCAACCCTTGATTCAAAGAATTACTGCCAAAGTTTCCGCTTGGTCATCCCGCTTCCTCTCTTATTCTGGTAGAGTTCAGCTGATTAAGTCAGTGCTCTTTGCAATTCAGTCTTTCTGGGCCTCCCATTTTATTCTTCCTAAATCAGTTCTAAGAGCCATCCAATCTATCATGTGTAGATTTCTTTGGAAGGCTTCTTCTCTCCTTCGGCATGGTACTAAAGTCTCTTGGAGGGATCTGTCCCTTTCCCTTTGTGAAGGTGGTCTCGCGATAAAGAACCTTACTGATTGGAACACAGCTCTCATTATTCTCCAACTTCTCAAGGTCATTTCCCCATCCTCCCCCTCATTATGGGCTTATTGGGTCAAATCTACAGTGATATCTAGGACTAATTTCTGGTATATCTCAAACCCCTTGGACTGTTCATGGATTTGGCGTAAGATCCTTAAACTTCGTTCCATAGCTCTCCCTTTCCTTACCTATAGAGTTGGGAATGGAAATCTCTTCAGTCTCTAGTTTGACCCGTGGTTGAATGGGCAGCTCTTAAACCCCTCTCCATCCATGCTCTCCAACTCCAGAATACCTGTCAATGCTCGAATTTCTGACATCATTTCCATGGGAGCTTGAGCTTTGCCTTCCAGTAACCATCATGATGTGCAACAATTCCGTACCTTGCTCTCATCTCTTCCTAATCCTTCTGTTGCTGAGGACTTGATTCTTTGGGACAACCGGGCGGTGAAATATGTCAAAGCATCCACTATTTGGGAATCTATTCGCTTGCGTGCTCCGAAAGTCCCATGGGCTAATTTGCTATGGTTTCCCCTCCATATCCCCCGATTCTCTTTTACCCTGTGGCTTGCTCTTCAGCATAGATTACCTACAAATGATAGGTTCTCTGCTTACCATAGCTTCTGATCTAAGAATTGCCCTTTCTGTGAAAATCATGCTGAGACCTTCTATCATTTGTTCTTTGATTGTCCCTACTCTACTTCAGTTCTCTTTTATGTTCTTACCTTTTGTGTCTGGGCTAATGCTCCAAGGAGCTGGGATAGTCTGGTGGATTATATCATTCATTTTAAAGGAAATACAATTCGGTCTGATATCTTAAAGCTGGTCTTTTCCACCACAGTTTACAAACTTTGGGCAGCTAGGAACTCAATTGTTCATAAAAATGCAAAATTGCCTATGAATGTTTTGGTGAGGGAGATTATAAATATCACTAAGTCAAGGCTATCTTCTTCTTCCAAATTTCTCAAGGCTGCGCAGAGTAGACCTGACCTTAGTATTTGGATGTGATGCGTGTTATTGGTGCGATTCTCCTCCTTTGTTTGGGCTCTGGTCTGGTGGTAATAGGTCTGGTCTAGGCTTGGCTGGTAAGGCTCAACAATGGTTTGTCTCATGGTTCAGATTTGGTCTTTCTGCATTCTAGGCCCGCTAATAAAGATGTTCGGCTACTGCAAACTCCGGGGGGAGAGCTTCGGTTTCATGCTAGCCCATTTCTTGTTAAGAGTTGGTTGGGTGTTCGAAGTCTAATGGTTGCTGCTATAGGGTTTTGGAAAAGTTCAGTTTAGGTCGGTCTGACCATTGCGGGGGCTGCAGTCTGGTGAGGTACAATCTGGTGTCGGTCGGTTTAGTTTGTTCTGGTTAGTGTGCTCCGTTTCTTCCGGGCGTGGTGTAGCAACTTTGTGGCTGGGCAAGGTTGGCTAGGTGCATGGATCATGCTTAGTTTCGGCAACCTTCTTTTGGCTTTATTTCTTGATCATTTGTTGCTGGTCTCAGTTGTATGGTTGTTTAGATTTTTTCCTGCTCATTTTATATGCTTTGTATCCGGATATGCTCCTTGCTCTATCTATTAGCTCGGTTGTTGTCTCTAGTAGGCCATTTAGGGGGCTGTCCCTAATGGTTCTTTTCTAGTGTTTCTGGGGTATGCCCCTGTGCGATTGTGATATCTCCTTTTCTTTTTTATAAACAAACAAACTTAGCGGAAAAAAAAATCAAATCAAAACACAAAGGAAATAGACTACATAAGTAGAAATTTTTGCTATACCTTAGCTTTTCCTTCTTCTCCTTATACCATATGAGATGGATCTTGGGTATAGGAATATCAAAATCTCCTCTCTCTCTTTCTCTCTTTGGAGCAGCCGAAATCCCACACTTTCTCTCTCTCTCACTCTCTTTAGTTCTTAGTTGCAAAATAAGAAATGAGAGAGAAATGGAATGGGTCTTGGGGTTAGTAATTTGAGTAGATATATTTTGTATATCTAATCCAATCTCTTTTCCTCCTTATCTAGTCTTGCCACTTGTCCCATAATATCTTCCAATATCTCTTAGATTGTTTGAAATCTTGGTGAAATAAGGTGGCTTCTTTATGCATTTGACACCTAGCATTCTTGTACATATCTTTACAAATTGTGGCTTAAATTATTACATGCCACCCTCTCTTTTCTTCCCTTCCATAACCGGCCATGTAGCATTACTAGATCCCACCAATTCTTACTCTTTCTCTCTCACACTAACCACTAAAGCTTTGCTTACAAGAATGTCCATAAGTGTTGACAAAAATAATAAGACGACACATGGCTAGTGGGTGAAGAGTTGTTCACCAACTATAGTAGATAATTAATACATTCATCCCCCCTCTCATCTCTTCACTAGAACCGGCCATATGGCCCAGTAATGCATCCACCACATCTCTCTTTCTCACACTCTCTTAACTACCAAGAGATTACTTACCAACTTGAACAAATATGTTGGCTAAATTACAAAATGACACATAAGAAGAGTAGGTGGGAGTTGGTGGATAGTTGGTAAATGTTTGGTAGGAGTAGGTAACCAAATGTTGCCTAATGATTTAACCATGTGTTTGCCCTCTTTCTTTCCTCATTTAATAGTCGGCCACTTGGCCAAATTCTTATCAAGTTTGCTTCTTGTAAATGAAATATCTATTATCCCAAATGTCTAAAGTGCCATTCCTTCAATTGGGCTCCAAAATTGGGCCATCACTTATAAATCTTTTGGGCTTAACAATAAAAATATTTGGGCCATTCCATTAATGTATTGCTTGGGCCTCTAACCAATTTCATTGGCCAACACTTGAGCTATAAAATATACATAATCCAATACCTTAAATTCTTATCCAACTCAAATCATTTAATTAGAGTTTTCATTTCCTCAATTATAACACAAATCTTTACTCATGCACACTTATTTCCTTAACCCAATTAGACTTGCTATAATTAGGTTATAAAATTAATCATCTGAGATATATAAAATAAATCTCTTAATGATAGTATATAATATAAATAATAATATTCTCCCTTACCATAACCTATTAAGTTATTCAATCCTTCATTCCTAATATATAACTAGGATTAGACTAGTTTCTTTTGTTTGTTTATATAATAAACAAATATAAACCATCACATAATGTTCATATTCCTTACACACAACTTTTTAACCCTTAGGGTTTAATACTTCGCATTAGGATTCCCAAATTAGGGTTTAAATTCTCGATACTAAAATTAGGGTTTCTGAACATATCGTTAGGGTTTTCTAACTTAATCACCATATTCTTATCATGAATTTAGGGTTTGTCACCTATGTAACTTATCTTGGTCAAAATTTGATCCTTATCCACATTCTGTACACAAATATTATCATATTCACAGAACATATTCTCGTATACCCTTAATCCTGAATAATTCACCTATATCCTTCACCGAATTTTGAAATCCTCAAAATTCCATCCCAATAACATCAAACACATTCACTTATTTTCTATCTAGGTCTATTATTTGACCTTAAATCAATCATTTAAGATTTTAATAAATTCTCCAAATTCTCGGGTTGTCACAATCTTGATTTGTAAGAAGTGTGCCAACTTCGTCAGTCGATCGCCAATTACCCAAATGGCAACGTAACCTTGCTGAGTCGTTGAAAGACCTACCACAAAATCCATTGTGATATGTTCCATTTCCATTCTGGTATCTACAACGGTTGTAACAATCCACTTGGCCTTTGATGTTCAGCTTTGACTTTCTGACACATTAAGTATTTTGCCACACACTCAGCCACATCCCTCTTCATATTTGGCCACCAAAAATGATGTTTAAGATCCTGGTACATCTTTGTACTCCCAGGGTGAATCGAATATCGCGAGTTATGAGCTTCATTCAGAATTTCTTCTTTAATTTTTGGTACTTGCGGAATCCAAACTCTCCCTTCGAATCGAAGTAACCCTTCCGAATCAATTTTGAATTTGTTTTCCTCACCTTCATATATCCTCTGTTTTATCTTTTCGCAGTCTCCATCCTGAAGTTGTGCATTTTTCACCTTATCCACCAACGTTGAACTATTTCCCATCTGGTACAACTTTTCATCGGATTCTGTCGGATATTTAATTTCCAACTCCATCTTAACCATTTCCGACACTAGCTTCTCTTGATCAGTTAACAACATTAACTTCTCTCATCCCTTCCTACTTAAGGCATCAGCAACAACGTTCACCTTTCCGGGATGATAGAAAATCTCGCAATCATAATCTTTGATCAGCTCCAACCATCTTCTTTGTCTCATGTTCAAATCTTTTTGTGTAAAGATATACTTCGGACTTTTATGGTCGGTATATATCTCACACCTCTCTCCATAAAGATAATGTCTCCAAATTTTCAGATAACTTGCTTGTCGAGGTGACTTGCTGCCAAAGAACACAACCTTTGACGGAGTCATAAGGTTAACACACTTCCTTTGGCAATCAATTACTGCTCCATAATTGAATAACCAATCCATTCCTAGAATAACATCGAATTCACCAAGTCTAATTGGTATCAAATCTACCATTATTTCGTGACCTTTTATATCCACTCTACAATTCCTATATATGTATCTAACAGGAATCACTTCCTTATTCGCAATCTCTATACTTAAGGAAAATTCTAATTCTTCTCGAGGCAAATCTAAGTTCTGAGCAAATTCATCGGATATAAATGAACAAGTAGAACCCGAATCAAATAGTACATAAGCATTAATAGCACTAATCGGAATAATACTTTGCACCAAATCCTTAGACTGTACAGCATCCTACACGGTCATATTAAAAGTCCTCGCAGTAGGTCAACTTGATTGAGCTGGTCCAGTGATAGTCAATCCACCACCAGCGTTGTTGTTTCCTTTTCCGCCACTTGCACTTCCCACTGGCTTCTTAGGGCAATCACGAACCATGTGATCTTTCGAACCACATGTAAAACATGCTCCTTTCTTCGAACTAAAACAGTTCAATGCAATGTGTCCCTCCTGACCAATGTTGAAACACACTCTCTTTCCCTTCAAGCATAGCCCAGTATGGTTCTTCCCGCAAGTTGTGCAAGCCTAAAACTTTTTCTTCTACTGATTTCCTTGTTGTCCTCCCGCAGTCGAATTCTTGTTCCATTTCTTCTTTTGATTGTTACTTCCAACATTACTACCACCAGCCTTATTCTCATTCTCATTCTTCCTTTTCTTCTGGTCTTGGTTGTACTTGGTCAAAGCATCGCTTCCACTTTCCACGATAATTGCCTTTTCCAGCATAGCAGCAAATGTGTTCAGCTGGAACATTGAAACCTTGCTGTAAAGCCAGGGCTTCAATCATTGTTCGAATCTTCTCGCTTTACGTTCATCAGTATTGACTTGATAAGTGGCAAACCTTGCCAACTCGTTAAATTTTGCAGCATATTTCGGCACCATCATCGTTCCTTTCTTTAACTCCAGAAATTGCACTTCTAGCTGATTCTGAGAACTCGCTGGAAAGTATATTTTGAAAAACATTTCCTTAAATCTATCACACACTATCACTCCTTGTTCTCCACAAACCTTATTTTCTTGCCACTAGTAACTAGCTTCAGACTTCAGCATGAACGTTGCGAACGCAGTCTTCTGATCTTCATTAACTCTAGCAATGTCGAACACCTTCTCCATTTCCATGTTCCAAGTTTGGGCTTCCACTGGATTCATAGACCTTTGAAATTCTGGCAGTCCAACCGCTTTGAATTCCTTGAAAGTCGTGACTTGAGCTTGCGGTTGATTCACAAGTGCACCCATTAACAGAGCTACCAACTGCTGAACTGAATTAGCGTTGATCTCAGTGTTATTATTAGTAGACCCATCTTGAGGTGCTTACTGACGTGGTTGTCTTCTTCTAGGATGCATTTTATGTTAAAATATACGCTTATTAGCTCATTACTCAACTTCTTGGGTATTTGAAGTTTACTTAAATATTCCAAGATTAAAGCTTTAACACATAACATTTCAAACAAACTTTAATATTTTATTCATTCATAACGTTTTAAAACATACTCAAAATAGCATAACCGCTATAATCATTCACTTTCCTGTACTAAACAAGTTCCAGGATTACATACTCATACTATCCCTTTATTCATCTCAAAATAAGGGATTCATAGTTTATTTATTCATATAATTGACCACATATTATTATCTATCTTATTCTATCTAGACATATTAAGACGTCGCAAGGCTTCTTGGCGCTCTTCCTCCATGATACGATACGCCGTTCTGCGATCCATCACGAACCACGGTGAATTCTCAAACTGAGGTGGGTAATAATATACTCGATCCTGGGCTCTATCAATCACCGAATTAAAAGCATAATCCATCTCTTTGATCTTGGCTTTCTTCACTTGGACCTTAGCCTCAGCACGGTCTGCACGTTGAGTCTCCTTCATCCATGCATCCTCTGCTCTTGCACGCTTAGTTGATTCCTCCTTGAAATCAACTTTTAATTTCTCCATGTCAGTCTTCATCTTCTCGTGTACTGCCAACAGGTCTTCATGCTGACCCTTTGTATGAACCAGATCCCACTCCGTGCTTCCAAGTTTCGAACCAAGTTCCTGAATCTCTGTATCCTTCTGCTCTATCGAAGCGTGATGCATCTCAACCATTTCCTTCAGCTCCTCAACCTCGTCTTGTAACTCTATTTTATGGTCATACAAAGCATCATACATCTCTGCTGATATGGAGTTTGGTGGAAACTCCTCAAGATCCTCTTTCTCATCCTCCTCCTCTATCTCTTCGAAACTATCCTCCTCGGGATCGGTCACAGGCACATCCTCCAGGATCAACTGCTCCCACACTACGTGAATATCCAGGGGTTCATCCTCTCTAGGTACCTAAGGTATCACCTCTCTAGCTGGACTGGAACCTCCTTCGTTAGACATCCATACAACAAAATATTTTAAGTTTTTCTTAACATTTTCGATACTCGCGAGCACATAAGTTATTAACACATAGCACATAATGTCTTTTATTATTTAACTTCAATGGATACCTTAATCCATTCCTTAAAACTCGGTAAGAGTTAAACACCTCTATATTTTCTATATCCTTAAAGGTTACTTCCTAAGGTTTCCCCACCTAAGGTTCATAACCTAAAGCTTTGATATCAACTCGTGACACCCCCAAATCCAGGTACTTCATTCCCACAGGATTTGGTGCTCACTTATCAAAACTATTACATCTAACTACCCATCAGTAAAGGATAAAGACATAATTTAAATAACTTAAAACAATAATCTTCCCCATTAAAGGGTTACATCATCATCTCAAAATAAATCCCAGGTAATCTAACCTTAAAATTATTACATTAGTTTGCGGAATACATCACATATTAAAACAAGTCTTTAACATAAATCATTAAAATAAAATTCTCATAAGTCTTCAACACTTGGACATCTTGCCCTTTCCTTTGCTAGTAGACGGCTCATCAACTTTCTCCTCCTTAGCTGCAGTGTTAATTGCAAGAGTGAGCAAACAAATGCTCACTGATATAGAAAGTAACAATGATAGTAACATAAGAGTGAACAACAAAAGCTGAACAATAAGGAATTTGTTCTACAAATCAAAATAGAAAACAAGTTCGAACTTTAATTATCTGAGGGTCTTAAGACCACGAACTATGTCTCCGGTATCTAGGTATTATTACCTTAACCTTAACAGTCATTAGACTGTACAGACCCTTCTTAGTGTACTTAGGGGGATCAGCCCTTTGTACCATGTATTGTGCACAAACATTTAAACGTTACACGTACAAAATACCCTATGTTAGGGTTGTTAGTCTCAGTTTGAATTTAGAATTTCTGCACTAAAGAAAGTTTAGTTTAGAACTAGCTTATCAGTGTTTCTAGAAATTTAGAACACTAGGCAAATATAGATTAATAAGGGTTCGCTTACTAATTGAAGGTTTTATACCAACATGTATAACTGAACAAGGTTATCAAAGTCAAAGATCGGATATCAACAATATATAATTGAATAACATGATATACATGCAAAATACTATGTTCAAAGAATTAGAACAATCTCATTTGAGTCAATGTGTTAGAACAATATATGCTTTGAATAATAATTAGGAAAATGAAACCTGCTCGATGTAACGAATTAGGTTACAAGAGCTTGTACAAATATATTCAAGATAGATTAGGCTTGCTCAATTTTGAACAATAATAATATAGGAATGGAAAGTTGCATTCAATATGAAAAGAATGAAGTTAGAAAGCTTGCTCAATATAAAGAGTAAGGTTTAGGAACTTGCACAATTATAAAAGTAGGGTTAGAGAACTTGCCTTGTTTGTAAGCTACACAAGTGTAAAATAATCTCCAATTATCCTACATATATCATTGAAATCGCAACAACAATTAATCGCATGAATATTAGTTTTAGGGTTTAAACCATCATTTAGGTCATAACCCTAACCTAACACCTAACCACGTAGGTTAATATACTTAACGAATCTAAAATCTCATTACAAGCTAACACAACTTAATCATTCATCTCTAACTTTAAAAACATCACACTTAGTTTCATTTTAGAAATTATTTAAATAATTATTTCAAATCTTTACACTTTGCATTACAACACATTGGAATCTGTTATTATAGTTTCTACTATGCCTTAACATCATTAACATGCTTGTTTAGCTAACATAAGTCCATTATACACGACCTGTAAATTAAGCAGACTTCACTGTCTATGACAGGCCACTCGCGCCGCCGCGCGAGTAATATATTGCGCTATCGTGCGCCCGCACGCCAGGCAGCGCGCTCGCGCGATGCACCAGACTCAGCTTTTACAGACGCGAACTAATACACTGCTAAAGGCCAAAAATCCCAATTCAACACAATTTCTCCCAAATTCAACATCTAAAACTTTGACATATTATAGTTATACATGCTAAACACCATTCTATATACAAAACATTACATATACACCATTTTGAGGAATCAAAACCATAGTTTTTCCAAATTTCTTCCATTTTTACACTTTTAACGAATTTAATCATTACGGATTCGTTTCTCAATCAATTGACACGATTTAAACTATGCCACTTTCGTTTCTTAATATATTATCACAATTCACCAACAAATTACAGATTACATCATATATTTAACAAGAAATTTGGTACGTTCTATGGCCATATTATAAGAACACAAACACTGATATATACATACAACCTTCTACTACAACCCTATTCCATGCCTTTAATCATCAAATAACACTCACAAACGAGGATTAACAGATTATAGATCATATATATACATGTATTTGTATTAATTCCACAAAATTATCAAAAAATTAGAATTGAAGTAAGTTATAACTTCTCTTTGATTGTATGCTACAAAAGATGGTGACTAGGTTTAGTAATTCCCCTTCTTCCTCTTGCTAATCTCCAAAAACTTAGTGTTTTTCTTCTCTCTTGCAACTCTCTGTAATTCTTCTTCTCACCCAACTCACCACTAGCCTTAGGAAAAATAATATGCGTAGATAATATAAACTGGCCACTCACCCACGCACACTTCAGTTATAAAAAAATAAAAAGACGTCAGTTGGAATAAGTCAAAGGCCACAAGGCCTTGTTTGGCTACCAAACCACTTTATAAACTAAATTATTTTTATATTATTATATTATATAGTTACTTTGTGTCACACTTTAATTTAGTTAATTAATTTAAATAACTTAGCTTAGTTAATCTCAAAAACTTATAATAATAAAAATCTTATTATCATTATACTTTTAATTAATAAATAATTATATATCTAATTTAATTAATAAATTAGAAACATCACTTTATTTAATTTATTTATTTCCATTAAATTAAACAATTCATTTAGTTTAATTATTATCTTAAATATTAAGCAATTGATTTAATTTAATTATTTCCTTAAATTAAATCCTTCAAATAAAATTATCATTATTCGATTCAATTAACATTAATTAATTTAATTACTAAATTAATTCACCATAATTTCTCAATTATTTATTTATCTCAATAAATAAATTATTAAAAATATTTATTTAAATTAATAAATATTTAAATTAAATTACAAATTTCTCGATCGTTACATATTGTCTAGAAGGCAATATTCTTGTTTAAACTCTCAGCTATGTTTTGTCGTATTTTGCACGACAGTTGTATAATTAAGTTTGTATTTGATTTATGTACCATGTATTTGGAGGCTCAAGATGGGTGATGTATACCTGTTTTGGGGGCGTTACAATATTAAGATTAGGTACGAGTTCTTAAAACTCATACTTATGGTAAGTTTGTGACTCATAATCGTATGGTACGTTTTTGAACCCCTAAGCGTTTGGACAGTTCCTGATTGGTTCTTGGACTACGTATAGCTAGGACAAGTTTCTAAACTTATATTATTGTGGTAAGTTCCTGAACTCATAACGTGTGGTACGTTTGATGAACTATATTTAGGTATAGAAGAATTGTTGATTGAGAACTAAGGATTTTCAGTATAGTAAGCTTTAAGGATGCTAGAAATAAATAGAATTATTAAGTAATAGAACATTGCAGAAATTGAAGTTGATGGTGGAAGCATAGGTATTCCAAATCTTCTAGCTATGCTGGACTTCTTTGACATCAAGCTAAATTCACACTCATGTGCCTTTAAAAATACAAATGAATTTTTTTTATCAGCATCATACAGTGACAAGGGTGTGTATGTGGACTGTGAGCCACTAACATCTCGTTATTTGTTACGACATAATAATAATACATTTGATTTTCAATGATTTTGAACCATATAAAGAATAGTTTATGCTAATTGCTTCGGCTAGATAAAAATGATTTGAAATATATCAAAATATATTTTATATATCATCAATGCATTATGGAACCTGGTGCAAAGATGATAAAAATGATTGAGTTATTAATGCAGTATTACTTAGTGTTGGATGCGATCTAAAGAACGTCAGCCCACTATGGTATGATGTAGTATGCTAAAGTCTCCAAATAACCAAATCCTCAAACGGAATGTATGTAAGACCCCATATTATATGAATAAAGATTACTTTTCTTGAAATATTTTTTTTTGAGTATTAAGGTGTGGATTTGATATAATGTTATAGTTGTGGGTAATATTTATAAATTTTGCAAAGTATGCTAGTTGTCATAAAATATTTGTTTTATCAGGGAATATTCGTACGACGACACAATCATTAGTGGACCCCACAACGAAAGTTAGAAAATGACAGAAATATCTTTTTATAAAATTAACGGCGAAAGTTATACCGTTAACTGTTAAAATACCTAGTGATAAAAAGTGCAATAATACGTGTGGTTGCATAGTAGCACACGATATTGATTGTTGATGCTTACGTAAGAAGTCACTCATTTTATTCAATTATAGTCACATTAATTGTTGCATAGTATCTCACGTTATTGATTTAATTATTGTTATAATATTTTATATTATTAAATCAATAATTGAGACAACAAAGTTATTCATATTATTATTTACATTATTGACGATGTCTAGAAAGTTCAAACGAGGAAATAAGTTTGGTTACCTAATTGCGCGCCAATAGGGAGAAATCCTTATCGGAAAGCCCCTTCTTTCATATTCGTTTACGATATTATTTTTTGTATTCGTAAGAATTATATTTCGTTCAATATTCGCAAGAAATATTATCTTCGTTTAATATTCGTAAGGAATATTATCTTCGTTCAATATTCGTAAGGAATATTATTTTTGTTCAACAGTTGTTAGGGATGTTATTTTTGTTCAATATTCATAAAAATAATATTTTTTCCATACTCTATAGTATTTAAGTAATATTATTTCGTTTCAAATTCCGAATTCTACACTCATTTTGTTAAGTATTGCTTCTATACTCCTTGAAATTAGTAAAATATCTTTAAAATTTACGCTTCATCTAGTATCATTTCATAAGGATATTTTCATCTAGTATCATTTCACAAGGATATTTTTCTAAACATTCTTATTCATTTTTAGGCTTTTTATGCCAGAGTACTATTGTACTATTCATTTATACGACACTATTCATACATACGGTACTATTCATACGTACGGGTAATATTCACGAAGTACTATTCATGGGATACTATTTACTCAGGCACTATTCACGACAAAAATTGATTTCTTTTATGTCCAAATCATTTTTGATAGAATATTATTCTTGAATTTTACTCCACAAAGCAGTATCATGTTGACAATTTGGACATTTTTAAACTCTAGATAAATTTAAAGTCTTTAATAATTATCCTTGATTTTGTTTGATTAATGCTTATATCATTGTCATCATCATCATGCTTATATTCTGATAAAAGTCATCTTTGGCCCGTAGTGTATAGATGGACTATTGAGTGGTATGATTATAACCAATGATTATTCGGTGTAATCATGACCTATAATGTTACAAATGATGTGCTAAAGGCTCTCATGCATTGGCCCGTAGTGCATTGATGGACATATGTTGGTATGATAATGACCATGTGTTCTCTTCGGCCAAGGGTGCAAAGATGAATTGTTGTTTGTCATGTTCATGATCATTGGTGAAAACACGAATATCCTTGGCCCGTAGTGCATGAATAATTCATGGTTGTGATACTAATGAATATCCTTGGCCCGTAGTGCATAGATAATTCAGTGATGTGGATTATTTATTAAGCTGAGTTTCAGCGATAAAATTGATGTTAAACTTTAAAATCATAGAAGATAGTAGATGCCATGCTCTATTTGACTCTTCTAATGGATTACTTATTCCGCTTCAGTTGTTGATCTAAAACTTGTTGTCTATTATATTCTATCAGTTGTTATACTGTTGAAAGCTAAGGATAATTTATTCTGCATTATCTTAGTCATAATATTTCTTATTGGGCTTGTTAAGCTCACCCTTTTTATTTCACTGTTCTCTTCAGGAAATGAGAATATAGCTACGACTAGTCAGGGAATGGAGTGACGGTCAATATTCTATAAAATAGTGTGATAATAATTGTAATGAGGATTGAATTTGAGTTTGGATATTGTCTAGAAGATAATATTCGTGTTAAAACTCTCAGCTATGTTTTGTCGTATTTTATACGACAGTTGTATAATTAAGTTTGTAGTTGTATTATGTACCATGTATTTGGTGACTCGGAATGGGTGATGTATACCTATTTTGGGGGTGTCACAGTTGGTATCAAAGCTTAAGGATATGATCCCTGCCTAAGATGTGAGACTAGAACTAGGAGGGGAGAGACGTGTAAATCCTTCGCTAGTATGACCTACCTAAGCTTATTTATTATTTAATTAGTCGGTCAGAATATAGGGATAATATGTGGCATGTCAATTAAACCTTGTTTGAAGACAATAAAATGGTATCTGGAAATGTTAAGATAAGCAATGGAGCACATGAAACCGTTGAGTCACCGCTGATCAATAACCAAGATAATGTGCATCAGGAAGGCAATAATCCTCTTATAAATAACAACACCGACCAAATGACAAACAATTGTATGTTTAGGAACTTTCTAGAATTTATGCAAAACCAAACGAGAGAGACTCCTGTTCAAAATGCAGGTGGAAACACTGGCAACTCACGGCTGGTCACCGCTAAGCAGTTCAAGGAGCTGGGACCACCGGAGTTTTTTTGGAAAGCCAGAACCACTTAATTTAGAGATATGGATTAAGCAGATCACCAATATATTTGATGTCTTGGAATGCTCAGAGGAGAAAAAGGATCCCTTTGCCACCTTTATGTTGCATGAAGAAGAAGATTACTGGTGGGAATCTATAAAACATACTCATCTTTCCACTCTAAAGATGTCTTGGAAGAAGTTCCAAGAATTGTTCAACGACAAGTACTTTCCTGAAAGTATTTATCACATGAAGGAGGTGGAATTCAGTAAGCTGGAACAAAACAATATGACCTTGTCGCAATACGAGGCTAAGTTTGTCGAGTTGTTTCGATTTGCATCCCATTTGGTAGATAATGAGACACGAATTTTTCTAAGAGGTTTGAAATCCGAAATACATCAATCACTCATTTCTCACAAACTTTGTTTATATTCAGATGTTGTGAATAGGGCTCAATTAGTGGAGCGCGATAATGAGTCAGCTCAACCAAAAGGTAACGACCAGAAACACGATAATAATCGTACCGATGGCAACGACTATTGGAACAATGATAACCATCACGAAGGAAATTATCATGCCAAAAATGGTAACCACTTCGGTGGTAATCATGGCCAAGATAATAGGAAAGGTGAACTAAGTGAGAACAACTTCAAGAAGAGAAGGATCAACAATGATGGAAAGACAGCAGCACCAACACCCATTTCCAAGGAAGGAGAACGACCACCGGTCGTATGTTTCAAATGCGGACAGGAGAGACACACCCGTCTAAACTGTACGCAGCAACCCAAAGCGTGTTTCAATTGCGGAAGAGAAGGTCACCTTGCTCGATTTTTTCGTATAGTGAAGTCAAGTCCAGCAGGAATGGTGACGCCAAAGGATGTCCCAGATAAGTCAAAATTAGTAGTTTAAGTGAGAGCATTTGTCAAGGAACCCGAACGAAGTTATCATGGGTAAGTTAATCATAAACTCTTGCAAAGTCTATACTTTGTTAGATATCGGTTCTACCCACTCTTTTATTTATCCTACTTGCACTCAACATTTAAATTTAACTCCGAAGAAATTAGACTTTGACTTATCTGTTGAAACTCCGTTAGGAGAAACATTCGTTACATCCACTGTTTATAAATCTTGTTTGATTCAAATCGATACCCTCACGTTACTTGTCAATCTTATCTCTTTGAAAATACTTGCCTTTGATGTGATTTTAGGAATCGACTGGTTAACTACTCATCATGCTAAAATTAATTATTTTTGTAAAGTTGTTTGTTTTCATATTCCTAACTAACCTGTTATTCAAATTTAAGCAACCAAACCACTAAAGTCAATCACTGTCATATTAAGCCATAATTAAAGAGCCCTGAGCCTTTCACTGGTGACTTCCTTGTGTGGAATGCACCGAAGCCCGACTTTCCGTAGGGGACGCCGTGAATAATGGTGGCAAGTTGATAGGTATCAATGTGAGGTGCTATCCAAGTCTTGGATGAGAGTCACATTTTTGAATAATATTTCTATCGTTAATAAATTTCCTGACGTATTCCCTGAAGACTTCCTGGCCTAACCCCATAGCGTGAAATCAAATTTTGTATTGACCCTAGTACAAAACCCATTTCTAAAACCCTCAAATATTTCTTCACCCAAAACGAACGTAACATGCGCCGAAGATGCTGACTCGAGCTGTTGAAGATTACGATAATACCATTCAATACCATCCTGGAAAAGTGAACGTGGTAGCTGACGCGTTGAATAGAAGATCGTATGCGGTTATGAGTGCGACGTTGTTAACACAAAGAGCCATTTCGTACGATTTACAAAAGATGGAGATAGAGTTAAAGACTCCACAAACCTACGTGAAGATAGCGAATATATGATTAGAACCGACTTTAATCGATAAAGTTAAAGACGCTCAAGCTACAGACTCAAAGCTGATAAATGTGAAGAAGGTGCAAGAAAGCATTATTCTAGAATCAAGAATCGACGAATAGAGGAAATATCAACCCTCGATTTTATTAGTCTATTTAAAATTCTCGATCGAGTAGGAACTGTGACCTATAGACTCGCCTTACCGCTAAGTATGTCGCGTGTTCATAATATTTTTCACGTATCGAGGAAACGTAAATATGTGGATGACCCGAATCACATTATTGAATTAGACCTAGACGAGATAGCAGAAGATTTAAAGTATGAGGTGATACCTGTTAAAATCTTAGATAAGAAGAAACATATTCTATGCTCAAAGGTTATACCTCAAGAGTTAATTAGAATCTGAAAAGAAAGTAAGGTATTCTCATCTCTTCTACATATCAGGTACGTACGTCAATTTCAAGGATGAAATTTCATAAGAAAGGGAGGTTGTAAGACCCCAAATTTTATAAATAAAGATTAATTTTCTTGAAATATTTTTTTTTGAGTATTAAGGTGTGGATTTGATATAATGTTATAGTTGTGGGTAATATTTATAATTTTACAAAGTATGCAAGTTGTCATAAAATATTCGATTGGTCGGGGAATATTCATTTTATCAGGGAATAGCCGTACGATAACACAATCATTGGAGGACCCCATAAAGAAATTACTGTCGGAGTTAGAAAATGACAGAAATATCTTTTTATAAAATTAACGGCGAAATTTTTACAGTTAACTATTAAAATACTCGGTGATAGAAGTACAGTAATACACGTGATTGCATAGTAGCACACGGTATTGATTATTGATGCTTACATGAGAAGTCACTCATTTTATTCAATTATTGTCACAATAATTGCTGCATAGTATCTCACATTATCTATTCAATTATTGTCATAATATTTTATATTATTAAATCAATAATTGAGACGACAAAGTTATTTATATTATTATTTGCATTATTAACGATGTCTAGAAAGTTCTATCGAGGAAAGGGGTTTGGTCACCTAATTGTGCGCCAATGGGGAGAAATCCTTATCGGAAATCCCCATCTTTCTTGGGAATGATCTGGTTGTTAATATTGCAAGTTATATTATTGATGAATAAATGTTGTTAAAAATATTGAGGTGATTTTTATGAAGTATTTGTTTTAAATTTGGCTTATTATATGGACCCCAATTTACCCATTTTGTCGGTAGAAGTTATCTCAGTTTTGTTATATATATATATATATATATATATATGTATGTATAAAATGATAACAACTTTCGGATGGGAGTAATTGTAACACCCCCTTTCCAAAATAGAAAGAGAGGTTACTCAAAACACAACAGAACTAAGGAAGATCACAAGGCTCTAAACCACAAAAGAGTAATCTCATAATAATTCAATATCATAAGACAAACCATAATAAATGCCACACTGGCTCAAACCACAATCTAAATAATTTATTACAATTCTAAATAAATGACATATCAAGTCTAAACAGAACATTTCTAAACCATTGGATTAAAGGAAGCTCTCGTCACACTTGCCCTTGATCCCCTTGATTACCTGCCGGAAGAAAAACACAGCATGAGCCAAATGCCCAGTACGAATATAGAATACAAGAAATGAACCGAAATAACTAACTCAATTAAATGAATTGAACAAAACGAACTGAAACGAAACGAATAAAACTAACACAATAAAATGGTAGGCTGAATCAAATGGCTGGGTGTTATTTCATACCGAGCTCAAAATAAATGTAATATACCTTGCCACACAGGCAAGTCAAATAATGCCACACAGGCAATCAAAATAATGCCACACAGGCAATCACACATCGGACTGCGCAATCCAGATGCATGCAATAATCGGAAGGTGTGTTTGGCACAAACATCACCAATCCGCCGAATAGAACAGAACGGAAAACTAGGATCCGACCATACGCCTCCCACAACAAAACACCAAATGGCCAACTCCCACCGGAGCACAAAACGGAGACGCCGTGGACTGATCACACCGCCACGGAAGGTATCATGCCTCTCGTGCCAAGAGGACATGCCTGTGGTACCTCCACAGGTGGTTATAGCTCAGGTATACCCTACGGTACTCTAACAAAAATATCATGTCACAACACATGCGACATAATACCAAACAAAAGGGTTCTAACGTATACATGTTCGATCGAATGAATTACCAATACAAGTCTCCAAAACATACTAACATGTACATAACTACAAAAATCAAAAATAATATTAACCATGATAAACAAGTTCAAAGAGTACAAACACGAGTTCTAAACATCAATGCTCCAAAACAAAACTATCACGTGGATTTGAGAAGGAACAAACATGCGAAACAATAACTAACTTCTAAACGAAAACAAAACGAACAAATCAACATTAAAAGGATTATCGCTGAAGGAGTACGGAATCCGTACCTGGATTAAGCAATGTAATACCCAAAATTATTATCTCAATATAATTCGCTTAGACTCTCCCCGTTCAATCTAAATAATTTAATAAAATTTTATTACAATCAAATCGTTAATAACATAATACAATTAAATTTACAAATTCTAATTATAAGCTTCAAGGTTGAGTACCTATTAAAAGGGTAATATAAATATATATAATCTAAAACAAAGTCAACGTTGCAGGCAATGACATATAAGAATAGTTTATTTATTCTACTATTACTAGACAGCAACCTCTTGCTGCAGCTTCGGTATATATAAACATATAATATAAACGAATATACATCACAAAATTATAGCAGCTATATTCATTACAGAAAACTGAAGCATTGAATCGATTTTTTTTCCAGCAGGTTCGGTATATATATATATATATATATATAGATATATAATATAATATATGCATACATCTCATGTTCTAAATCAATTACAACTAGAAATCTGTACCTATTTCCTTTGTTTCTTCCGTTGGTTATTGCTATGATCTGACAATCACTTTCTTTCTCCTTCTCTTTTTGTGCACGGCTGCTCTCTCTCTTTTCTTTGAAGGACTTTGTATCAGATGTATGGGAATTAGGGTTTAGTTGTTTATTAAATAATTATTATATTTATTCTCTTAATTAATTGGATTAAAAAAAAACTAAATTTACACAAATATAAATTAGCCCAAATAATATAAATGCCCAAATTAATATAATCCGTCTACTTATTATTACATCAGCCCATAAAAATTAAATGATTATTTGACCCAATTAAATGACATCCAATAAATATGTTTTAAAACGAGGTAATTTTTTTATTATTAAATATTATTATTATTTTTTGGGTATTACATCACCTACCCCTTAAAAGGGATTCCATCCTCGGAATCAAAAGAATGGACGTACCTAATTATCAAAAAGATGCGGATACTCCGCACGAATAAACTCCTCTATCTCCCAAGTAGTTTCTCGCTCTGAATGATTCTTCCACAAAACCTTAACAAACGGAATAGTCTTCCTCCTCATAATCCTTTCTTGACGATCCAAAATTGCCTCAGCTTACTCCTCACAAGTAAGATCCTCCCGAATCTTATCGAATGGATATTGCACCACGTGCAATGGATGATAATTGTAACTTCTCAACACCGACACATGGAACACATTGTGCACATGAGCTAACTGTGGAGGCAAAGCTAACCGATATGCAACCTCACCAACCCTCTCCAGAATCTCAAATGGGCCAATATAACGCGGACTAAGCTTCCCCTTCAACCCAAATCGCCGAATACCCTTCCAAGGAAAAACTTTTAGAAACACATGCTCACCAGGTTCAAACTCTAAAGTCCTCCTATGCTTATCAGCATAACACTTCTGCCATGATCGAGCCGACTTCAATTTCTCCTTAGTCACAACTACCTTCTCCGTAGTGATTTGGACTAACTCAGGCCCTTCTATGGCCCTTTCGCCAACCTCATCCCAACAAGTTGGCGCCCGACATTTCCTACCATACAATGCCTCAAAATGAGCCATTCCAATACTTGCATGCCAGCTGTTGTTATAAGCAAACTCAACTAGGCTCAAGTAATCATCCCAATTACCCGACCACTCAAGTGCACAAGATCTCAACATGTCCTCTAATGTCTGGATAGTCTGCTCGGATTGGCCATCAGTTTACGGATGGAAAGAAGTACTGAAGTTGAGCCGAGTGCCCCAAGCTCGTTGAAACCCTTTCCAAAACCTTGAAGTAAACCGTGGGTCCCTATCTGAAACAATAGACACTGGAGTACCATGAAGTCTAACAACCTCCAGCTGAAAGATATGTGCCAATCTATCCATCGAGTAACCCTCTTGGATAGCCAAAAAGTGTGCCGATTTTGTTAATCGGTCCACCACTACCCATATGGCATCATTCTTCCTGAAAGTCTTCGACAAACCAGTCACAAAATCCATCGTGATATCCTCCCACTTCTACACTGGAATGTCTAACTGTTGCAATAACCCACTAGCTCGTTGATGTTCTATCTTCACTTGTTGACAAGTTAGGCACCTCCCAACATATTCAGCCACGTCTCGTTTCATCCCATTCCACCAAATATTCTTCTTCAAATCTCTATACATCTTTGTAGAACCTGGATGGATAGAAAATGGCGAACTATGAGCCTCAGCCAACACCACCTCTCGAATGACTGGATCCGACGGTACACACAACCGCTCACCAAACCAAATCACACCATGGTCATCAACACGAAACTCAGGCTGCTTTCCCTCCTCTAGATTCTGCGTCAAACCCCACAACTCCCCATCTTCCTTTTGAGCTTCTTTGACCCGCGAGATAAGAGAGGGCTCCACTCTCATACCCGCCAAATGCCCATCTGAACCTCGTATATACAACTCCAACTCGATCCGCTCCATATCTGAAATAAGCTGAGGTTGCGTAATAAGGGCAGCTACACTCCCTGAACTCTTTCGGCAAAGAGAATCTGCAACCACATTTGCCTTCCCCGTGTGATATTGAATTCTAGCATCATAATCTTTTAGAAGTTCCAACCAACGCCTCTGCCTCATATTGAGCTCCTTCTGAGTGAAAATGTATTTAAGACTTTTGTGATCAGTGAAGATATCACAAGTCTCTCCATACAAATAATGCCTCCAAATCTATAAGGCAAAGATCATTGCTGCCAACTCCAAATCATGTGTGGGGTAGTTCACCTCGTAAGGTTTAAGCTGCCTAAAAGCATAAGCAATCACCTTACCGTGTTGCATTAAAACACACCCCAAGCCCTTCTTAGAAGCATAACTATAAATCTGATAGCCTCCTATCCCCGACGGCAATGCAAGTATAGGAGCTGAGACAAGTCGTTTCTTCAACTCCTCAAAACTCTTCTCCCGCTCTTTATTCCACATAAACTTCACGCCCTTTCTCATCAACTGAGTCAATGGTAAGGCAAGCAAGGAAAACCCTTCCACAAACCGCCTATAATACCCTGCCAAACCCAAGAAACTCCTAATCTCCGTCACTGTAGTAGGTCTTGGCCATTTGGTGATAGCCTCAATCTTCGCAGGATCCACCTTAATGCCTTCAGCAGAAACAACGTGGCCCAAAAATGCAACCTGCTCCAACCAAAACTCGTATTTAGAGAATATAGCATACAACTTCTCTTTCTGCAAAATTCCTAACACTGTGCGAAGATGCTCCTCATGCTCTTCCTTAGACTTGGAGTAAACCAAAATGTCATCAATAAAGACAATGACAAATTGGTCCAAATACTCCCTGAACACCCGATTCATCAAATCCATAAATACCGCCGGAGCGTTAGTCAACCCGAATGGCATCACCAGAAACTCGTAATGCCCATATCGAGTACAAAAAGCCGTCTTAGGGATATCCTCATCCCTCACCCTTAACTGATGATATCCGGACCTCAAGTCTATCTTCAAAAAATACTTTGCCCCCTGAAGTTGGTCAAACAAGTCATCAATCCTCGGCAATGGATACCGATTCCTGATGGTGATCTTGTTCAACTCCCTGTAGTCTATACATAGTCTCATAGATCCATCCTTCTTCTTCACAAACAAGACTGGAGCACCCCAAGGCGAAACACTCGGCTGAATCACACCACGATCCAACAGTTCCTGCAACTGCTTCTTCAACTCCTGCAACTCCAACTGTGCCATCCGATACGGCGCCTTAGAAATAGGCTCCGCACCAGGAATAAGCTCAATAGCAAACTCTACTTCCCGCTGTGGTGGTAACCCTGACAACTCCTCAGGAAACACATCGGAAAAGTCACGAACAATTGGAACATTTTCAATACGAGACTCACCCTTAGAAATATCTTTCACAAACGCTAAATACCCCTCACAACCCTTTGCTACCAACTTCCCAGCCTTCAAAGCTGAAATCAAGTTCAACACCCTACTCGGTTGTGAACCCTGAAACACGAACTCCGGAGACTTCACATCTCCAAATATAACCTTCTTCGCTTGACAATCGATAGTGGCCTGGTGCTTATCCAACCAGTCCATTCCAAGAATGACGTCAAAATCGTGCATACTCATCGGAAGAAGATTATCCCTACGAATCTTATCCCCAAAACTTATCGGACACCCTCGATACAAATCAGAAATAACAACAGAAGTCCCCATCGGGGTAGCAATAGACATAACAGAATCTAAAGACTGAGATGACATACCCAGGTGCCGAACAAAAGACTGAGCAACAACAGAATGAGTAGAACCCATATCAAACAAAATAGATGCCTCACGATTTCCAACTAAAAGAGTACTAGAAACAGTACCTGGTGCACCCGCCGCCTGGTTATACGTCAAGGCAAACACTCGACCACCCTGGCGTTGACCTCCATTGCCACCATTATCGCCACCTCCACCATTTCCACGTGGCCCAGCACAATCCCTAGCAATGTGACCCATCTGTCCACACAAGAAGCATGCACCAGTGAGTCTGTGGCACTACCTCCCTGGATGATTATCCCCACAAGTAACACAAGGAGCTATCGGAATAAGATTCGGGTTACCCCCACCAGCTGGTCCTGGGTAACGACCATGATTTTGCCCCTGTGGACGATTCTGTCCCTGCTGACAATTTTGTCCATACCAAGGTAACTGAAGCTGACGATTCTACCCTTGCTGAGGCATCTGCTGATAACCCCTGTTCTAATTCTGACAACGCCACTGCCCCTGCTGAACACCACGATTTCTGTTCCATTGACCACCTTGATTTCTCCCATGCTGACCCGAAGCTTGACCCTGCTGGTCATCTCTGTCCCTCTTTCGACTCCCTTCCGGTTTAGAAGACCGAAAGTCCTGTCGCTCCATCTCAATATTCTTGGCCGCATTAGCCACCGCCGATACATCCGCAAACTTGGTGTTAATGAGATGTTGGCGATACCTATAATGAATCCGCCACTTAAACTTCTCTGCCTGTTCCGCTGCAGTCCCTGCAGAAGTTCCCGCAAATCCTGCCAACCTGGTGAACCTGGTCATGAAATCGGTAATGGACTCATCATCCTTTTGCCGAATGGATAGATACTCTCTAGCATAGGCCTCTTTATCAGCAGCTGGAAAGTATTGCTGATAAAAGACCTCACAAAACTCTGCCCAATGAAGTGTCTCCACGTAACCATCACCCTTTGTTGTCTTCAGTGCTTTCCACCACCTCTGTGCATCCCCCTCTAGCTTGTAAGCAGCAAGCAACACTCTTTGATTATCTGAGCATCCCAACACATCAAAAATCTTCTCTAGGTGAGCAATCCAATTTTCCGCATCAATTGGAGTTGGAGCAGAACTGAAAGATTGTGGCTTCTGCTTCTGAAACCTCTCCAACCACACATGCATTGGAACCACCTGCTGATCAAGGCCATCCACATTTCCTTCCTCTTCGTTTGTTTGTGGACCATTATTTTCTGAGTGCCCCTGCTCAGGAATTTCTGGCGGCTGTTGCATTGCCTGTACAACCTGTGCCACCAACTGCGGTAAAGCCTGATTAACCGCCTGATTCACCAAGTTAACCAGTTGAGCATTTATCTGATTATTAGGTTGCTCATTGGGCTGAACATCACCTCTTCCCCTAGTGTTACCTCTCCTCCCAGCAACTCTAGCGGATCGACGAGCCATCTAAGAAAGAGATCAATGAATATAAACAGAACAGATTAAAACAGATTCGAATATAGCTGAACAAAAAAAATCAAACTGAACAAAAACCTAACCCAGAAGTCTGCCCATAACTCACAAGTCAAACCTAAATAGGTTTTCTACAAGAAAGAACCTGGCTCTGATACCAACTCTGTAACACCCCCTTTCCAAAATAGAAAGAGAGGTTACTCAAAACACAATAGAACTAAGGAAGATCACAAGGCTCTAAACCACAAAAGAGTAATCTCATAATAATTCAACATCATAAGACAAACCATAATAAATGCCACACTGGCTCAAACCACAATCTAAATAATTTATTACAATTCTAAATAAATGACATATCAAGTCTAAACAGAACATTTCTAAACCATTGGATTAAAGGAAGCTCTCGTCACACTTGCCCTTAATCCCCCTGATTACCTGCCAGAAGAAAAACACAGCATGAGCCAAATGCCTAGTACGGATATAGAATACAAGAAATGAACCGAAATAACTAACTCAATTAAATGAATTGAACAAAACGAACTGAAACGAAACGAATAAAACTAACACAATAAAATGGTAGGCTGAATCAAATGGCTGGGTGTTATTTCATACCCAGCTCAAAATAAATAGTAATATACCTTGCCACACAGGCAAGTCAAATAATGCTACACATGCAATCAAAATAATACCACACAGGCAATCACACATCGGACTGCGCAATCCAGATGCATGCAATAATCGGAAGGTGTGTTTGGCACAAACATCACCAATCCGCAGAACAGAAAAGAACGGAAAACTAGGGTCCACCCATACGCGTCCCACAACAAAACACCAAATGGCCAACTCCCACCGGAGCACAAAACGGAGACGCCGTGGACTGATCACACCGCCACGGAAGGTGTCATGCCTCTCGTGCCAAGAGGACATGCCTGTGGTACCCCCACAGGTGGTTATAGCACAGGTATACCCTACGGTATTCTAACAAAAATATCATGTCACAACACATGCGGCATAATACCAAACAAAAGGGTTCTAACGTATACATGTTCGATCGAACGAATTACCGATACAAGTCTCCAAAACATACTAACATGTATATCACTACAAAAATAAAAATTAATATTAACCATGATAAACAAGTTCAAAGAGTACAAACATGAGTTCTAAATATCAATGCTCCAAAACGAAACTATCACGTGGATTTGAGAAGGAACAAACATGCAAAACAATAACTAACTTCTAAACGAAAACAAAACGAACAAATCAACATTAAAAGGATTATCGCTGAAGGAGTGCGGAATCCGTACCTGGATTAAGCAATGTAATACCTAAAATTATTATCTCAATATAATTCGCTTAGACTCTCCTAGACTCTCCTAGTTCAATCTAAATAATTTAATAAAATTTTATTACAATCAAATCGTTAATAACATAATACAATTAAATTTATTATTCAAAATTTTTATAACTATGTCAGTACAATTAATTCAATTTAATATAGATAACATCAATTTAATTTACAAATTCTAATTATAAGCTTCAAGGTTGAGTACCTATTAAAAGGGTAATATAAATATATATAATCTAAAACAAAGTCAACGTTGCAGGCAATGATATATAAGAATAGTTTATTTATTCTACTATTACTAGACAACAACCTCTTGCAGCAGCTTCGGTATATATAAATATATAATATAAACGAATATACATCACAAAATTATAGCAGCTATATTCATTACAGAAAACTGAAGCATTGAATCGATTTTTTTTCCAGCAGGTTCGGTATGTATATATATATATATATATATATATATAGGGTCCGGATCCTGTCCGGACTCCCGGACAGGTGTAAAATCCGGACCTTTTTTTTTTTTTTTTTTTTTTTGCTTTTTTTTTTTTGAAACAACTAAAAAAAAAAAAAAAAAAAATTATGGAATTGGAATTTTTTCATTATAAAGTGTTTTGGGCGTGATTTGGATGCCTATAACAAAACATGTCTGTACAGTCTGGGCAGACTGTACATACATTGGTTGGTGTGGGTGTTAAAAACACACCCAAAACACTTTATTTTGGAAAAATTTCACTTCCATAAATTTTTTTTTTTTTTTTTTAGTTGTTCTACAAAAAAAAAAAAAAAAAAAAAAAAAAAAAAATTTTCAGGTCCGGATTTTCTCCCGTCCGGGAGTCCGGACCTGATCTTTATTCTATATATATATATATATATATATATATATATATATATATATATATACATCTCATGTTCTAAATCAATTACAACTAGAAATTTGTACCTATTTCCTGTGTTTCTTCCGTTGGTTATTGCTATGATCTGACAATCACTTTCTTTCTCCTTCTCTTTTTGTGCGCGGCTGCTCTCTCTCTCTTCTTTCAAGGACTTTGTATCATATGTATGGGAATTAGGTTTTAGTTGTTTATTAAATAATTATTATATTTATTCTCTTAATTAATTGGATTAAAAAAAACTAAATTTACACAAATATAAATTAGCCCAAATAATATAAATGCCCAAATTAATATAATCCGTCTACTTATTATTACATCAGCCCATAAAAATTAAATGATTATTTGACCCAATTAAATGACATCCAATAAATATGTTTTAAAACAAGGTAATTTTTTTATTATTAAATATTATTATTATTTTTTGGGTATTACATCACCTACCCCTTAATAGGGATTCCATCCTCGGAATCAAAAGAATGGACGTACCTAATTATCAAAAAGATACGGATACTCCGCACGAATAGACTCCTCTATCTCCCAAGTAGTTTCTCGCTCTGAATGATTCTTCCACAAAACCTTAACAAACGGAATAGTCTTCCTCCTCATAATCCATTCTTGACGATCCAAAATCGCCTCAGCTTGCTCCTCACAAGTAAGATCCTCCCGAATCTTATCGAATGGATATTGCACCACGTGCAATGGATGATAATTGTAACTTCTCAACACCGACACATAGAACACATTGTGCACATGAGCTAACTGTGGAGGCAAAGCTAACCGATATGCAACCTCACCAACCCTCTCCAGAATCTCAAATGGGCCAATATAACGCGGACTAAGCTTCCCCTTCAACCCAAATCGCCGAATACCCTTCCAAGGAAAAACTTTTAGAAACACATGCTCACCAGGTTCAAACTCTAAAGTCCTCCTATGCTTATCAGCATAACATTTCTGCCGTGATCGAGCCGACTTCAATTTCTCCTTAGTCACAACTACCTTCTCCGTAGTGATTTGGACTAACTCAGGCCCTTCTATGGCCCTTTCGCCAACCTCATCCCAACAAGTTGGCGCCCGACATTTCCTACCATACAATACCTCAAAAGGAGCCATTCCAATACTTGCATGCCAGCTGTTGTTATAAGCAAACTCAACTAGGCTCAAGTAATCATCCCAATTACCCGACCACTCAAGTGCACAAGATCTCAACATGTCCTCTAATGTCTGAATAGTCTGCTCGGATTGGCCATCAGTTTACGGATGGAAAGAAGTACTGAAGTTGAGCCGAGTGCCCCAAGCTCGTTGAAACCCTTTCCAAAACCTTGAAGTAAACCGTGGGTCCCTATCTGAAACAATAGACACTGGAGTACCATGAAGTCTAACAACCTCCAGCTAAAAGATATGTGCCAATCTATCCACCGAGTAACCCTCTTGGATAGCCAAAAAGTGTGCCGATTTTGTTAATCGGTCCACCACTACCCATATGGCATCATTCTTCCTGAAAGTCTTCGACAAACCAGTCACAAAATCCATCGTGATATCCTGCCACTTCCACACTGGAATGTCTAACTGTTGCAACAACCCACTAGCTCGTTGATGTTCTATCTTCACTTGTTGACAAGTGAGGCACCTCCCAACATATCAGCCACGTCTCGTTTCATCCCATTCCACCAAATATTCTTCTTCAAATCTCTATACATCTTTGTAGAACCTGGATGGATAGAAAATGGCGAACTATGAGCCTCAGCCAACACCGCCTCTCGAATGACTGGATCCGACGGTACACACAACCGCTCACCAAACCAAATCACACCATGGTCATCAACACGAAACTCAGGCTGCTTGCCCTCCTCTAGATTCTGCGTCAAACCCCATAACTCCCCATCTTCCTTTTGAGCTTCTTTGACCCGCGAGATAAGAGAGGGCTCCACTCTCATACCCGCCAAATGCCCATCTGAACCTCGTATATACAACTCCAACTCGATCCGCTCCATATCTGAAATAAGCTGAGGTTGCGTAATAAGGGCAGCTACACTCACTGAACTCTTTCGGCAAAGAGCATCTGCAACCACATTTTCCTTCCCCGTGTGATATTGAATTCTAGCATCATAATCTTTTAGAAGTTCCAACCAACGCCTCTGCCTCATATTGAGCTCCTTCTGAGTGAAAATGTATTTAAGACTTTTGTGATCAGTGAAGATATCACAAGTCTCTCCATACAAATAATGCCTCCAAATCTATAAGGCAAAGATCACCGCTGCCAACTCCAAATCATGTGTGGGGTAGTTCACCTCGTAAGGTTTAAGCTGCCTAGAAGCATAAGCAATCACCTTACCGTGTTGCATTAAAACACATCCCAAGCCCTTCTTAGAAGCATAACTATAAATCTGATAGCCTCCTATCCCCGACGGAAATGCAAGTATAGGAGCTGAGACAAGTCGTTTCTTCAACTCCTCAAAACTCTTCTCCCGCTCTTTATTCCACATAAACTTCACGCCCTTTCTCATCAACTGAGTCAATGGTAAGGCAAACAAGGAAAACCCTTCCACAAACCGCCTATAATACCCTGCCAAACCCAAGAAACTCCTAATCTCCGTCACTGTAGTAGGTCTTGGCCATTTGGTGATAGCCTCAATCTTCGCAGGATCCACCTTAATGCCTTCAGCAGAAACAACGTGACCCAAAAATGCAACCTGCTCCAACCAAAACTCGCATTTAGAGAATTTAGCATACAACTTCTCTTTCTGCAAAATTCCTAACACTGTGCGAAGATGCTCCTCATGCTCTTCCTTAGATTTGGAGTAAACCAAAATGTCATCAATAAAGACAATGACAAATTGGTCCAAATACTCCCTGAACACCCGATTCATCAAATCCATAAATACCGCCGGAGCGTTAGTCAACCCGAATGGCATCACCAGAAACTCGTAATGCCCATATCGAGTACAAAAAGTCGTCTTAGGGATATCCTCATCCCTCACCCTTAACTGATGATATCCGGACCTCAAGTCTATCTTCGAAAAATACTTTGCCCACTAAAGTTGGTCAAACAAGTCATCAATCCTCGACAATGGATACCGATTCCTGATGGTGATCTTGTTCAACTCCCTGTAGTCTATACATAGTCTCATAGATCCATCCTTCTTCTTCACAAACAAGACTGGAGCACCCCAAGGCAAAACACTCGACCGAATCACACCACGATCCAACAGTTCCTGCAACTGCTCCTTCAACTCCTGCAACTCCAACTGTGCCATCCGATACGGCGCCTTAGAAATAGGCTCCGCACCAGGAATAAGCTCAATAGCAAACTCTACTTCCCGCTGTGGTGGTAACCCTGACAACTCCTCAGGAAACACATCGGAAAAGTCACGAACAATTGGAACATTTTCAATACGAGACTCACCCTTAGAAATATCTTTCACAAATGCTAAATACCCCTCACAACCCTTTGCTACCAACTTCCCAGCCTTCAAAGCTGAAATCAACTTCAACACCCTACTCGGTTGTGAACCCTGAAACACGAACTCCGGAGACTTCACATCTCCAAATATAACCTTCTTCGCTTGACAATCGATAGTGGCCTGGTGCTTATCCAACCAGTCCATTCCAAGAATGACGTCAAAATCGTGCATACTCATCGGAAGAAGATTAGCCCTACGAATCTTATCCCCAAAACTTATCGGACACCCTCGATACAAATCAGAAATAACAACAGAAGTCCCCATCGGGGTAGCAATAGACATAACAGAATCTAAAGACTGAGATGACATACCCAGGTGCCGAACAAAAGACTGAGCAACAACAGAATGAGTAGAACCCATATCAAATAAAATAGACGCCTCACGATTGCCAACTAAAAGAGTACTAGAAACAGTACCTGGTGCACCCGCCGCCTGGTTATACGTCAAGGCAAACACTCGACCACCCTGGCGTTGACCTCCATTGCCACCATTATCGCCACCTCCACCAATTCCACGTGGCCCAGCACAATCCCTAGCAACGTGACCCATCTGTCCACACAAGAAGCATGCACCAGTGAGTCTGTGGAACTACCTCCCTGGATGATTAGCTCCACAAGTAACACAAGGAGCTATCGGAATAAGATTCGGGTTACCCCCACCAGCTGGTCCTGGGTAACGACCCTGATTTTGCCCCTGCGGACGATTCTGTCCCTGCTGACAATTTTGTCCATACCAAGGTAACTGAAGCTGACGATTCTACCCTTGCTGAGGCATCTACTGATAACCCCTGTTCTAATTCTGACCACGCCACTGCCCCTGCTGAACACCACGATTTCTGTTCCATTGACCACCTTGATTTCTCCCATGCTGACCCGAAGCTTGACCCTGCTGGTCATCTCTGTCTCTCTTTCGACTCCCTTCCGGTTTAGAAGACCGAAAGTCCTGTCGCTCCATCTCAATATTCTTGGCCGCATTAGCCACCGCCGATACATCCGCAAACTTGGTGTTAATGAGATGTTGGCGATACCTATAATGAATCCGCCACTTAAACTTCTCTGCATGTTTCGCTGCAGTCCCTGCAGAAGTTCCCGCAAATCCTGCCAACCTGGTGAACCTGGTCATGAAATCGGTAATGGACTCATCATCCTTCTGCCGAATGGATAGATACTATCTAGCATAGGCCTCTTTATCAGCAGTTGGAAAGTATTGCTGATAAAAGACCTCACAAAACTCTGCCCAATGAAGTGTCTCCACGTAACCATCACCCTTTGTTGTCTTCAGTGCTTTCCACCACCTCTGTGCATCCCCCTCTAGCTTGTAAGCAGCAAGCAACACTCTTTGATTATCTTAGCATCCCAACACATCAAAAATCTTCTATAGGTGAGCAATCCAATTTTCCGCATCAATTGGAGTTGGAGCAGAACTGAAAGATTGTGGCTTCTGTTTCTGAAACCTCTCCAACCACACATACATTGGAACCACCTGCTGATCAAGGCCATCCACATTTCCTTCCTCTTCGTTTGTTTGTGGACCATTATTTTCCGAGTGCCCCTGCTCAGGAATTTCTGGCGGCTGTTGCATTGCCTGTACAACCTGTGCCACCAACTGCGGTAAAGCCTGATTAACCGCCTGATTCACCAAGTTAACCAGTTGAGCATTTATCTGATTATTAGGTTGCTCATTGGGCTGAACATCACCTCTTCCCCTAGTGTTACCTCTCCTCCCAGCAACTCTAGCGGATCGACGAGCCATCTAAGAAAGAGATCAATGAATATAAACAGAACAGATTAAAACAGATTCGAATATAGCTGAACAAAAAAAATCAAACTGAACAAAAACCTAACCCAGAAGTCTACCCATAACTCACAGGTCAAACCTAAATAGGTTTTCTACAAGAAAGAACTTGGCTCTGATACCAACTCTGTAACACCCCCTTTCCAAAATAGAAAGAGAGGTTACTCAAAACACAATAGAACTAAGGAAGATCATAAGGCTCTAAACCACAAAAGAGTAATCTCATAATAATTCAACATCATAAGACAAACCATAATAAATGCCACACTGGCTCAAACCACAATCTAAATAATTTATTACAATTCTAAATAAATGACATATCAAGTCTAAACAGAACATTTCTAAACCATTGGATTAACGGAAGCTCTCGTCACACTTGCCCTTGATCCCCCTGATTACCTGCCAGAAGAAAAACACAGCTTGAGCCAAATGCCTAGTACGGATATAGAATACAAGAAATGAACCGAAATAACTAACTCAATTAAATGAATTGAACAAAACGAACTGAAACGAAACGAATAAAACTAACACAATAAAATGGTAGGCTGAATCAAATGGCTGGGTGTTATTTCATACCCAGCTCAAAATAAATAGTAATATACCTTGCCACACAGGCAAGTCAAATAATGCTACACAGGCAATCCAAATAATACCACACAGGCAATCACACATCGGACTGCGCAATTCAGATGCATGCAATAATCGGAAGGTGTGTTTGGCACAAACATCACCAATCCGCAGAACAGAACAGAACGGAAAACTAGGGTCGACCCATACGCCTCCCACAACAAAACACCAAATGGCCAACTCCCACCGGAGCACAAAACGGAGACGCCGTGGACTGATCACACCGCCACGGAAGGTGTCATGCCTCTCGTGCCAAGAGGACATGCCTGTGGTACCCTCACAGGTGGTTATAGCACAGGTATACCCTACAGTATTCTAACAAAAATATCATGTCACAACACATGCGGCATAATACCAAAACAAAAGGGTTCTAACGTATACATGTTCGATCGAACGAATTACTGATACAAGTCTCCAAAACATACTAACATGTATATCACTACAAAAATAAAAATTAATATTAACCATGATAAACAAGTTCAAAGAGTACAAACATGAATTCTAAATATCAATGCTCCAAAACGAAACTATCACGTGGATTTGAGAAGGAACAAACATGCAAAACAATAACTAACTTCTAAACGAAAACAAAACGAACAAATCAACATTAAAAGGATTATCACTGAAGGAGTACGGAATCCGTACCTGGATTAAGCAATGTAATACCCAAAATTATTATCTCAATATAATTCGCTTAGACTCTCCTCGTTCAATCTAAATAATTTAATAAAATTTTATTACAATCAAATTGTTAATAACATAATACAATTAAATTTATTATTCAAAATTTTTATAACTATGTCAGTACAATTAATTCAATTTAATATAGATAACATCAATTTAATTTACAAATTCTAATTATAAGCTTCAAGGTTGAGTACCTATTAAAAGGGTAATATAAATATATATAATCTAAAACAAAGTCAACGTTGCAGGCAATGACATATAAGAATAGTTTATTTATTCTACTATTACTAGACAGCAACCTCTTGCAGCAGCTTCTGTATATATAAATATATAATATAAACGAATATACATCACAAAATTATAGCAGCTATATTCATTACAGAAAACTGAAGCATTGAATCGATTTTTTTTCCAGCAGGTTCGGTATATATATATAATATAATATATGCATACATCTCATGTTCTAAATCAATTACAACTAGAAATCTGTACCTATTTCCTTTGTTTCTTCCGTTAGTTATTGCTATGATCTGACAATCACTTTCTTTCTCCTTCTCTTTTTGTGCGCGGCTGCTCTCTCTCTTTTCTTTCAAGGACTTTGTATCAGATGTATGGGAATTAGGTTTTAGTTGTTTATTAAATAATTATTATATTTATTCTCTTAATTAATTGGATTAAAAAAAAACTAAATTTACACAAATATAAATTAGCCCAAATAATATAAATGCCCAAATTAATATAATCCGTCTACTTATTATTACATCAGCCCATAAAAATTAAATGATTATTTGACCCAATTAAATGACATCCAATAAATATGTTTTAAAACAAGGTAATTTTTTTATTATTAAATATTATTATTATTTTTTGGGTATTACATCACCTACCCCTTAAAAGGGATTCCATCCTCGGAATCAAAAGAATGGACGTACCTAATTATCAAAAAGATGCGGATACTCCGCACGAATAGACTCCTCTATCTCCCAAGTAGTTTCTCACTCTGAATGATTCTTCCACAAAACCTTAACAAACGGAATAGTCTTCCTCCTCATAATCCTTTCTTGACGATCCAAAATCGCCTCAGCTTGCTCCTCACAAGTAAGATCCTCCCGAATCTTATCGAATGGATATTGCACCACGTGCAATGGATGATAATTGTAACTTCTCAACACCGACACATGGAACACATTGTGCACATGAGCTAACTGTGGAGGCAAAGCTAACCGATATGCAACCTCACCAACCCTCTCCAGAATCTCAAATGGGCCAATATAACGCGGACTAAGCTTCCCCTTCAACCCAAATCGCTGAATACCCTTCCAAGGAAAAACTTTTAGAAACACATGCTCACCAGGTTCAAACTCTAAAGTCCTCCTATGCTTATCAGCATAACACTTCTGCCGTGATCGAGCCGACTTCAATTTCTCCTTAGTCACAACTACCTTCTCCGTAGTGATTTGGACTAACTCAGGCCCTTCTATGGCCCTTTCGCCAACCTCATCCCAACAAGTTGGCGCCCGACATTTCCTACCATACAATGCCTCAAAAGGAGCCATTCCAATACTTGCATGCCAGCTGTTGTTATAAGCAAACTCAACTAGGCTCAAGTAATCATCCCAATTACCCGACCACTCAAGTGCACAAGATCTCAACATGTCCTCTAATGTCTGAATAGTCTGCTCGGATTGGCCATCAGTTTACGGATGGAAAGAAGTACTGAAGTTGAGCCGAGTGCCCCAAGCTCGTTGAAACCCTTTCCAAAACCTTGAAGTAAACCGTGGGTCCCTATCTGAAACAATAGACACTGGAGTACCATGAAGTCTAACAACCTCCAGCTGAAAGATATGTGCCAATCTATCCACCGAGTAACCCTCTTGGATAGCCAAAAAGTGTGCCGATTTTGTTAATCGGTCCACCACTACCCATATGGCATCATTCTTCCTGAAAGTCTTCGACAAACCAGTCACAAAATCCATTGTGATATCCTCCCACTTCCACACTGGAATGTCTAACTGTTGCAACAACCCACTAGCTCGTTGATGTTCTATCTTCACTTGTTGACAAGTGAGGCACCTCCCAACATATTCAACCACGTCTCATTTCATCCCATTCCACCAAATATTCTTCTTCAAATCTCTATACATCTTTGTAGAACCTGGATGGATAGAAAATGGCGAACTATAAGCCTCAGCCAACACCGCCTCTCGAATGACTGGATCCGACGGTACACACAACCGCTCACCAAACCAAATCACACCATGATCATCAACACGAAACTCAGGCTGCTTGCCCTCGTCTAGATTCTGCGTCAAACCCCACAACTCCCCATCTTCCTTTTGAGCTTCTTTGACCCGCGAGATAAGAGAGGGCTCCACTCTCATACCCGCCAAATGCCCATCTGAACCTCGTATATACAACTCCAACTCGATCCGCTCCATATCTGAAATAAGCTGAGGTTGCGTAATAAGGGCAGCTACACTCCCTGAACTCTTTCGGCAAAGAGCATCTGCAACCACATTTGCCTTCCCCGTGTGATATTGAATTCTAGCATCATAATCTTTTAGAAGTTCCAACCAACGCCTCTGCCTCATATTGAGCTCCTTCTGAGTGAAAATGTATTTAAGACTTTTGTGATCAGTGAAGATAACACAAGTCTCTCCATACAAATAATGCCTCCAAATCTATAAGGCAAAGATCACCGCTGCCAACTCCAAATCATGTGTGGGGTAGTTCACCTCGTAAGGTTTAAGCTGCCTAGAAGCATAAGCAATCATCTTACCGTGTTGCATTAAAACACACCCCAAGCCCTTCTTAGAAGCATAACTATAAATCTGATAGCCTCCTATCCCCGACGGCAATGCAAGTATAGGAGCTGAGACAAGTCGTTTCTTCAACTCCTCAAAACTCTTCTCCCGCTCTTCATTCCACATAAACTTCAGGCCCTTTCTCATCAACTGAGTCAATGGTAAGGCAAGCAAGGAAAACCCTTCCACAAACCGCCTATAATACCCTGCCAAACCCAAGAAACTCCTAATCTCCGTCACTGTAGTAGGTCTTGGCCATTTGGTGATAGCCTCAATCTTCGCAGGATCCACCTTAATGCCTTCAGCAGAAATAACGTGGCCCAAAAATGCAACCTGCTCCAACCAAAACTCGCATTTAGAGAATTTAGCATACAACTTCTCTTTCTGCAAAATTCCTAACACTGTGCGAAGATGCTCCTCATGCTCTTCCTTAGACTTGGAGTAAACCAAAATGTCATCAATAAAGACAATGACAAATTGGTCCAAATACTCCCTGAACACCCGATTCATCAAATCCATAAATACCGCCGGAGCGTTAGTCAACCCGAATGGCATCACCAGAAACTCGTAATGCCCATATCGAGTACAAAAAGTCGTCTTAGGGATATCCTCATCCCTCACCCTTAACTGATGATATCCGGACCTCAAGTCTATCTTCGAAAAATACTTTGCCCCCTGAAGTTAGTCAAACAAGTCATCAATCCTCGGCAATGGATACCGATTCCTGATGGTGATCTTGTTCAACTCCCTGTAGTCTATACACAGTCTCATAGATCCATCCTTCTTCTTCACAAACAAGACTGGAGCACCCCAAGGTGAAACACCCGGCCGAATCACACCACGATCCAACAGTTCCTGCAACTGCTCCTTTAACTCCTGCAACTCCAACTGTGCCATCCGATACGGCGCCTTAGAAATAGGCTCCGCACCAGGAATAAGCTCAATAGCAAACTCTACTTCCCGCTGTGGTGGTAACCCAGACAACTCCTCAGGAAACACATCGGAAAAGTCACGAACAATTGGAACATTTTCAATACGAGACTCACCCTTAGAAATATCTTTCACAAATGCTAAATACCCCTCACAACCCTTTGCTACCAACTTCCCAGCCTTCAAAGCTGAAATCAACTTCAACACCCTACTCGGTTGTGAACCCTGAAACACGAACTCCGGAGACTTCACATCTCCAAATATAACCTTCTTCGCTTGACAATCGATAGTGGCCTGGTGCTTATCCAACCAGTCCATTCCAAGAATGACGTCAAAATCGTGCATACTCATCGGAAGAAGATTAGCCTTACGAATCTTATCCCCAAAACTTATCGGACACCCTCGATACAAATCAGAAATAACAACAGAAGTCCCCATCGAGGTAGCAATAGACATAACAGAATCTAAAGACTGAGATGACATACCCAGGTGCCGAACAAAAGATGACATAACCAGCTGGTCCTGGGTAACGACCCTGATTTTGCCCCTGCGGACGATTCTGTCCCTGCTGACAATTTTGTCCATACCAAGGTAACTGAAGCTGACGATTCTACCCTTGTCGAAGGCATCTGCTGATAACCCCTGTTCTAATTATGACCACGCCACTGCCCCTGCTGAACACCACGATTTCTGTTCCATTGACCACCTTGATTTCTCCCATGCTGACCCGAAGCTTGACCCTGCTGGTCATCTCTGTCCCTCTTTCGACTCCCTTCCGGTTTCGAAGACCGAAAGTCCTGTCGCTCCATCTCAATATTCTTGGCCGCATTAGCCACCGCCGATACATCCGCAAACTTGGTGTTAATGACATGTTGGCGATACCTATAATGAATCCGCCACTTAAACTTCTCTGCCTGTTCCGCTGCAGTCCCTGCAGAAGTTCCCGCAAATCCTGCCAACCTGGTGAACCTGGTCATGAAATCGGTAATGGACTCATCATCCTTCTGCCGAATGGATAGATACTCTCTAGCATAGGCCTCTTTATCAGCAGCTAGAAAGTATTGCTGATAAAAGACCTCACAAAACTCTGTCCAATGAAGTGTCTCCACGTAACCATCACCCTTTGTTGTCTTCAGTGCTTTCCACCACCTCTGTGCATCCCCCTCTAGCTTGTAAGAAGCAAGCAACACTCTTTGATTATCTGAGCATCCCAACACATCAAAAATCTTCTCTATGTGAGCAATCCAATTTTCCGCATCAATTGGAGTTGGAGCAGAACTGAAAGATTGTGGCTTCTGCTTCTGAAACCTCTCCAACCACACATACATTGGAACCACCTGCTGATCAAGGCCATCCACATTTCCTTCCTCTTCGTTTGTTTGTGGACCATTATTTTCCGAGTGCCCCTGCTCAGGAATTTCTGGCGGCTGTTGCATTGCCTGTACAACCTGTGCCACCAACTGCGGTAAAGCCTGATTAACCGCCTGATTCACCAAGTTAACCAGTTGAGCATTTATCTGATTATTAGGTTGCTCATTGGGCTGAACATCACCTCTTCCCCTAGTGTTACCTCTCCTCCCAGCAACTCTAGCGGATCGACGAGCCATCTAAGAAAGAGATCAATGAATATAAACAGAACAGATTAAAACAGATTCGAATATAGCTGAACAAAAAAAATCAAACTGAACAAAAACCTAACCCAGAAGTCTACCCATAACTCACAGGTCAAACCTAAATAGGTTTTCTACAAGAAAGAACTTGGCTCTGATACCAACTCTGTAACACCCCCTTTCCAAAATAAAAAGAGAGGTTACTCAAAACACAATAGAACTAAGGAAGATCACAAGGCTCTAAACCACAAAAGAGTAATCTCATAATAATTCAACATCATAAGACAAACCATAATAAATGCCACACTGGCTCAAACCACAATCTAAATAATTTATTACAATTCTAAATAAATGACATATCAAGTCTAAACAGAACATTTCTAAACCATTGGATTAAAGGAAGCTCTCGTCACACTTGCCCTTGATCCCCCTGATTACCTGCCAGAAGAAAAACACAGCTTGAGCCAAATGCCTAGTACGGATATAGAATACAAGAAATGAACCGAAATAACTAACTCAATTAAATGAATTGAACAAAACGAACTGAAACGAAACGAATAAAACTAACACAATAAAATGGTAGGCTGAATCAAATGGCTGGGTGTTATTTCATACCCAGCTCAAAATAAATAGTAATATACCTTGCCACACAGGCAAGTCAAATAATGCTACACAGGCATTCAAAATAATACCACACAGGCAATCACACATCGGACTGCGCAATCCAGATGCATGCAATAATCGGAAGGTGTGTTTGGCACAAACATCACCAATCCGCAGAACAGAACAGAACGGAAAACTAGGGTCAACCCATACGCCTCCCATAACAAAACACCAAATGGCCAACTCCCACCGGAGCACAAAACGGAGACGCCGTGGACTGATCACACCGCCACGGAAGGTGTCATGCCTCTCGTGCCAAGAGGACATGCCTGTGGTACCCCCACAGGTGGTTATAGCACAGGTATACCCTACGGTATTCTAACAAAAATATCATGTCACAACACATGCGGCATAATACCAAACAAAAGGGTTCTAACGTATACATGTTCGATCGAACGAATTACCGATACAAGTCTCCAAAACATACTAACATGTATATCACTACAAAAATAAAAATTAATATTAACCATGATAAACAAGTTCAAAGAGTACAAACATGAGTTCTAAATATCAATGCTCCAAAACGAAACTATCACGTGGATTTGAGAAGGAACAAACATGCAAAACATAACTAACTTCTAAACGAAAACAAAACGAACAAATCAACATTAAAAGGATTATCGCTGAAGGAGTACGGAATCCATACCTGGATTAAGCAATGTAATACCCAAAATTATTATCTCAATATAATTCGCTTAGACTCTCCTCGTTCAATCTAAATAATTTAATAAAATTTTATTACAATCAAATCGTTAATAACATAACACAATTAAATTTATTATTCAAAATTTTTATAACTATGTCAGTACAATTAATTCAATTTAATATAGATAACATCAATTTAATTTACAAATTCTAATTATAAGCTTCAAGGTTGAGTACCTATTAAAAGGGTAATATAAATATATATAATCTAAAACAAAGTCAACGTTGCAGGCAATGACATATAAGAATAGTTTATTTATTCTACTATTACTAGACAGCAACCTCTTGCAACAGCTTCGGTATATTTATATATATAATATAAACGAATATACATCACAAAATTATAGCAGCTATATTCAGTACAGAAAACTGAAGCATTGAATCGATTTTTTTTCCAGCAGGTTCGGTATATATATATATATATATATATATATATATATATATATATATATATATATATATATATATATATATATATATATATATATGTAATATGTATACAGCTCATGTTCTAAATCAATTACAACTAGAAATCTGTACCTATTTCCTTTGTTTCTTCCGTTGGTTATTGCTATGATCTGACAATCACTTTCTTTCTCCTTCTCTTTTTGTGCGCGGCTGCTCTCTCTTTTTTCTTTCAAGGACTTTGTATCAGATGTATGGGAATTAGGTTTTAGTTGTTTATTAAATATATATTATATTTATTCTCTTAATTAATTGGATTAAAAAAACTAAATTTACACAAATATAAATTATCCCAAATAATATAAATGCCCAAATTAATATAATCCGTCTACTTATTATTACATCAGCCCATAAAAATTAAATGATTATTTGACCCAATTAAATGACATCCAATAAATATGTTTTAAAACAAAGTAATAATTTTTTATTATTAAATATTATTATTATTTTTTGGGTATTACAGTAATATTTGGTCACGGGGGGGGGGGGGGGGGTGGTGGGGGGGGCAGTACTTTGTTATATATATATATATAATAATAAATTTTGTTTTTTATGAAAATTAGAATATATTATATTTTATTATGCATAGTATTTGCATAGTGTCTGCATAGTACAATTAAAAAAATTTCAGCCCGTGAATTCGTTTAAAAGTTATCGTGCAGTTCGTGATTATTTTTCTTAAATAGTATCCTTCCATTCTCCTATAAATATGATGCTCAGTTTAGAAAAGAAAATCACACAAGAATTAGAGAATTCTTCTTCTATAATATTGAACGTATTTCTTTAGAGTTTAAGGAAGTTTTGAGTATAGAAAATAGTTAAAGCTTTCTTCAAGAATTATCCGCTATACTAGTTGGAATTGCTCTCTTTTTGAGGTAAGGAATATTATTTATTTCATATTCGCTTACGATATTATTTTTCGTATTCGTAATAATTTTATTTCGTTCAATATTCGCAAGAAATATTATATTCGTTTAATATTCGTAAGGAATATTATCTTCGTTCAATATTCGTAAGGAATATTATTTTCATTCAACAGTTGTTAGAGATGTTATTTTTGTTCAATATTCATAAGAAATAATATTTTCTTCCATACTTTGTAGTATGCAAGTAAAATTATTTTGTTTCAGATTTCGAATTCTACACTCATTTTGTTAAGTATTGCTTCTATACTCATTGAAATTAGTAGAATATCCTTGAAATTTGCGCTTCATCTAGTATCGTTTCACAAGGATATTTTTCTGAATATTCTTGTTCATTTTTAAGCTTTTTATGCCGGAGTACTATTCATGAGTACTATTCATTTATATGACACTATTCATACGCACGGTACTATTCACGAAGTACTATTTATAGGATACTATTCACTTGGGTACTATTCACCCGGGTACTATTCATGAGAAAAATTAATTTTTTTTATGTCCAAATAATTTTTGATACAATATTATTCTTGAATTTTACTCCACAAAGCAGTATTATGTTGACAATTTGGACATATTTAAACTCTGGATAAATTTAAAGTCTTTAATATTTATCCTAGATTTTGATTAATGCTTATATCATTGTCATCATCATCATGTTTATATTGTGATAAAAGTCATCTTTTGCCCGTAGTGCATAAATGGACTGTTGATTGGTATGATTATGACCAATGATTATTCGGTGTAATCATGACCTGTAATGTTACAAATGATGTGGTACAGGTCTTCATTGGTTCGTATTGCATTGAAGGATAGTTGTTGGTATGATCATGATCATGCATTCTCTTTGGCCAAGGGTGCAAAGATGAATTGTTGTTTGGCATATTCATGACCATTGTTGAAAACACGAATATCATTGGCCCGTAGTGCATGGATGATTCGTGATTGTGATACTAATGAATATCCTTAGCCCGTAGTGCATGGATAATTCAGTGATGTGAATTATTTATTAATTTGAGTCTCAGCGATAAAATTGATGTTAAACTTTAAAATCATAGAAGATAGTAGATGTCACGCTCTACTTGACTCCTCTAATGGATTACTTATTCCGCTGCAGGTGTTGGTCTAAAACTTGTTGTCTATTATATTTTATCAGTTGTTATACTGTTGAAGGCTAATGATAATTTATTCTGCATTATCTTGTCATAATATTTTTTACTGGGCTAGTTGAGCTCACCCTTTTCTTTGATTGTTCTCTTCAGGAAATAAGAATATAGCTAGGACTAGTCAGGGAATGAAGTGACGGTCCGAGATGGTTGTCATAGTAGTCTTCACTATTCTATAAAATAGTGTGATAATAATTGTAACGAGGATTGAATTTGAGTTTGGATATTGTCTAGAAGACAATATTCGTGTTAAAACTATCAGCTATTTTTTGTCATATTTTACACGACAGTTGTATTATTAAGTTTGTAGCTATATCTTGTACCATGTATTTTACGACTCAGAATGTGTGATGTATAACTATTTGGGGGGCGTCATACTGTAAATACAGTACGATATCATGGCGTCATAAAATAATTTTTAGAATTTTAAAACAGTTAAAGAGAAGTCAATGCCAACTCAAATGGCTAGACAAATATTTCGATTGATATTCGAATTATTGGTATGCGTCTAAGTTATTTGATTCAGCTAGACAAATATTTATGAAAATTCAAGTATTTCTTTGAGAATTTTTCCCGAACCATATTGTTTTGGTACGGATTCTTTTGCTAAATCTGAGGGGAACAACCCCGGTTGGATAAAATATTCCAATCTTTGAACTCATATAGTCGTTCTGAGAAATAAAGTTTGATAGATTGATCACCTATCGTACCCGTATCTGTACTAGGCTGATCACCTAGTACAACATGTTTACAGAATTAGTTGAGGTGAATACTGTTAAACCTAAGAATTCATGATTTATATGACCCCTCAGCATAATATGAAAAGTTTTTAACTCCTGGGGAGAGGTTTTGGTAGCTTGTGATGATGGAAGAAAAATCCTCAGAGGAAGAAAATGTAAAGGTTAATCTGAAAACCTAGTTTTGATGAATAAAAAGGAACAGAGATTACTAGACTGTAATTTCGAGGACGAAATTTTTAGAAGAAGGGGTGAATGTGACAACCTAAAATTTAGAATATCTTAAATGATTAAATTAAATGTTAAAGTTTAAAACCTAGACTTGGAAAAGAGGAATAATTTAAAATTTCTAAGAAAAACCTATATAGTTTAATATTTGAAGGAGTGTAGAGAAAATATGGGTTATAAAATTCAAAACCTAAAAAGGGATTAAGATTATGGCAAGTCAAAATAATATATATGGCAAGCCATGTGAAAAAGGCTTATTAAATTTTGCAAACCGTATTAAGACGTTTAATAGACATTAAATTAAATGTCTAATCTAATATATGAATATATAAATTATTTTATGAATTATAAAGAATATGTATGTTTATGTGATATGGTAAATATATTAAATTATATTTTCTATGTGTAAATAAATTGATATAAACAATGTATAATGTGAGAAGATAAAATTATAAATTATTTTCTATATGAGATGTGTGCATGTTTGGTGTGGTGTAACTTGTAATTGGGAGTTAATATATATATTACGCAGGAAAAATAAAATTGTTAGGATCAATTTGTGTAATGAAGCAAAAAGAGGTGGGTTAAGCATATAATATTTATATACACTTTACCCAAGTATATTAGAATAAATTCTTATATGAAATTAATTTAATCAAGAAAAGATATTGTATTTATCGGAATATCTTAAAGAAGTAAATAAATTCTTAATTAAATTTATGATAATGTGGTAAGGATATTATATTATAATATATTGGATATGTAAATAATTGTATTTACATAAGAAATTATGTGTAGCATATTTATTTTGTAATTATAAAATAAATATATAATTTAAGTATGTTATGTTATGTTTTATAATTTATATATCAAAGATTAGTTATATAAATTATATGATTTCATAAGGGTAAAATTGTTTAAGAAAATTTATGTAGTAACTTATTTGATTAAATTAAGTTACTAAGATTGGGTAATTAAATTATTTAACAAAAGCATTAAAAGAATAGTTGAATTAATTATTTAAAGTCAAAAACAAGTGGACTAGAAACTCTAATTAAATATATAGGGTTATGTAAACTAAATGTACTGGATCCATAATATTTTCATGGCCCAAGCAAGTTATTAAGAGCCCAATCAATAAATCAAATGACCCAATTTTTAGCCCAAAAGATTAGGGAATTTTTGGTCATTTTATTAAGCAAATTTAACAAATTAATAAAATGTAAAATTGGGTAATTACTTGGTATAATGTACCGGGAAAAGAAGGAGAATTGAGCATGTGGGATTAATTTTATTTTTTTAGCCAAGAGTCCACTAAATTCTATTCTTTAAATATTATGTTTAGATTCACAAGATATGGAGGAGATAGGAGAGAGAGAAAGAAGATTTTGGATACATTTAGAGGAGATAAAGAGAGTGAGAAAGATGAGATGTTGGGAAAGATATGGTAGAAGAGGAAGAAGAGTCACTCACAACTTCTTATCTTCTTCATCCTTGATCATTCAATGATCACCATCTTCATCTTCTTCCATTAAAACTCCTAGAAAACAAGTGAGATAAAGAAGTGGGTTTAGTGAAGGAGCTGGGATGAGGCTACGGGAGTATACCGAAGAGAAAATAAGAGAATTCTACCAAGTCCTAGCAAGCTTCTAAGCATCAAGAAGGGATTTAAGCTCATCAAGTAAGTCTTAAAACCTTAAACCTTCATATTTCTTCCATTTTCATGGCTTAGCTTTGTTCTTGAGTTGTTGAGTTATAAAACTTATTAAGAACGATTTTCAGAAGGTATATGAAGCCTTAACATCATACAAATGTAACCAAAACTCACAAAATCTGAACCTATGCGTTAAGGATAGAAAGATTTATAAAGAACCATGTTGGACAGTTTTTGGGACTGAGCTTGAGGACCATTTGTGCTTTTGATTTATGTCTAAAAGCTTAGTTTGATGATTTTATGATATAGCCCTCTAAGTTCTGAAGATTTCCTAACTTGAATGAACCAAAACGGAGTTAAAAAGAATCTGTGGTGAAGATTTTAGTAAACCTTGTCTAGAAATGAAAACTGGATGAATAATGACTATAGTGTCAAATTCTGGAATAGCTATGTTACCTGAAATTTTTTGAGTTTCTAGGTAGTTTTAGTGAACTGAGTTAGGAAGCCATAGGCTTTGGAATGACCTCATTTTGACTTCGGATGAGGGAGTTATGGTGATTGGAAGGAAATGTGTCGAATCTGTCAAACTAGAAGTCAGCAGCGGGATGTGCTATTCGGGACACTGTTTCGATCAGTTAATGTTTCCAAAAAGTTATGGGCTTTTGGTATGTTATATTACACTGAATAAGCTTTCCTTAGACTCCATAACAAACTAAGTCTGACTTCGGAGCAAAGAGTTATGACCATTCAAAATAGTCGCGTCAAAACTGTCTAACCAACTCGGGGCAGTCACCTTACACGAATTTTTTGGAATTCTTTGTTTAGAATTTGGAAAAGGTTAAAGAATAAAGGTTGTAGTTCCAGAAGTTAGCTTCACGTGGGCTCAAGAATCGCTCTAAAATGTTTTGAAACAAAAAAGTTATGACTATTTTAGCGAGAAATTGTAAAGCTAGGAAAAAGATAAAAACCGTATTGAATGTACACTTTTGACTAATTATTTGGACTGCTTAATGGACCCGAAATGGAGGTTTCATATTTTTTTTAAAATAGTCTCATATGATATGAAAAACATATCCAAAAATGCGAGTAGCGGAGCGGCAACGCTGCTGGGAGTGCGGCGTCGAACTGCGCTGCTGGGCAGCTGCCTGATATGCTTTTTGACGCGCTGTTTTGATGGGTTCCATGATCCATTTTCGCGGTTAAATTTTTTTCTAAAATACTACGTCATAAGGTTTATAACCTTCCCAAAATTTCGTTGTTATATAATTTATGATTTGACAAATTAAAAATGAGCGAACATGTATGTCATAACTAAAATTTGAGCGAACGTCGAGCGTCGGCGAGTCGAGCGACTTTGACGTTCGACGTTCCGAATCGTGTTCTGGCAAAAACTATAGTTGCCTATAAAACTATTTTGTGGTGCAACGAAGAACGTACCTTTGAAAAATTATAGTAATCATAAAAATGATATTTTGAGGTTTCTGGGGTTCTAAATGATATAAAATGATATATATATATATATATATATATATATGTATAAAGCAAAAATGCAAATATTTGTAAAATGAAAAATAAAACGAATGTGCTAGTAGGATAAAATATTTTTATACGAGGCAGCGAATCGTGTTAACTCATGAACGGACAAAATGATATAAAAAATTTATTTAAATTAGAGAAATAATATAGTAAATTGAGTTTTACTATAAAAGCTATGTATTAGCTGTTTAAACCCCAAATCTTAACATGCTTAAGACTAGGCTTCCTCATGTCCACATCACATATAGTGTCTTAGGGATGGATTTCGAGGGAACCTTATTCAGAAGATATGTAGTCGCTTCTAGGGAATATCCCAGAATGACACCAAAAAATCAGTAAAACTCATCATAGAACGAACCATGTCCAACAGTGTTTGATTTCTCTTTTCAGATACACCATCAACTGTGGTGTTCTTTGTGACACCCCTAAAATAGGTCCATACAACCCATTCTGAGTCGCAAAATACATGGTACATATTTCAAATATAAACTTAATTTATACAATTATCAACTATCGTGTAAAATACGACAAAACATAAATTGCAACTTCCAAACTATGAGGTTCAAAGTCCGTTTGGTAAAAAGATCATAATTTTTTCATATGAACTCGGATTGGGACAATTCAAGTTGTTTCAGAAAGATAATGAAGAGATCTACAATAAAATCCAAGTCCCAAGCCACGACCATGCATCCAACTTAATGCTAAAAACCCTGTAATTTTTCCTTTTTCCCAATTTCAGCTCCAATTCTTTCTAAAATCATTAAACACCTTAATAAGCTCATATACAGATGAAAAATGCAATAAAACTAAACATAAAGGAATCAAAATAAAAGAATAATATGCATTCATTAGTCGTTCTCCTTCCTTAAAAATGGGTGCTGGTGCTGCTGTCTTTCCATCATTATTGAACCTTCTCTTTTTGAAATTTCCACTTGACTCATTTCTTTTATTATCTTGGTCAGGATAACCACCGAAGTAGGTTACCATTTCTGGCATGATAATTTCCTCGAAGTTTGTTATCACCGCTTCGATGACTGCTGCCACTTGTATGACCATTGTCGTTTTATCGGCTGTTATCCTTTGGTTGGGCTGACTCATTAGCGCGCTCCAATAACTGAGCCGTATTCACAACATCTAAATATAAACAAAGTTTGTGAGAAATGAGGTATTGACGAATTTCGGGCTTCAAACCTCGCGAAAACATTCGCGTCATACGCTCCTCATTATCTACCAAATGGGATGCAAACCGGGATAACTCCACAAACTTTGCCTCGTAATGCGATATGGTCATATTGTTTTGTTCCGGTTTGATGAATTCCACCTCTTTCATGTGACAAATACTCGCTGGAAAGTACTTGTTGTTGAATAATTCTTTGAACTTTTCCCAAGACATCTTCAGTGCAGAAAGATGAGTTACTTTATAGATTACCACCAGTAATCTGCCTCTCTTCACAACATAAAGGTGGCAAAGGGAACCTTTTGCTCCTCTGAGCATCCCAAGATGTCAAATATATTGTAATCTGCTTAATCCACATCTATGTCTTAAGTGGCTTTGGCTTTCCCAAAAACTCCAGTGGTCCCAACTCCTTGAATTGCTTTGCAGTGACCAGCCGTGAGTTGCCATTGATTCCACCTACATTTTAAACAGGAATCTCTCTTGTTTAGTGTTGTATGAATTGTAGAAAGCTTCTGAACATCCCATCATTCATCATTTGGTCAGTGTTATTATTTACATGAGGATTATTGCCTTCCTGATGCACATTATCTTTGTTATTGATTGGCGGTGTCTCAACGGTATCATGTGTTCCATTGCTTATCTCAAAATTTTCATATTCCATTCTCAAACACTGCCATAAAACAAGGGTTAATTAATATGGCACAGATTATCCCTATATTCTGACCGGCCAATTAAATAACAAATAAGCTTAGGTAGGTCATACTAGCAAAAGATTTACTCGTTTCTCCCCTCCTAGTTCTAGCCTCAGATTTCTGCCAGAGATCATTTCCCTAAACTTTGATACCAACTCTTACGCCCCCAAAATAGGTCCATATAACCCATTCTGAGTCTCCAAATACATGGTACAGAATTCAAACACAAACTTAATTTATACAATTATCAACTATCGTGTAAACTAAGACAACACATAAGCTGAGAGTTTTAATACGAATATTGTCTCGTAGACAATATCCAAACTCAAATAAAGTTCTTATTACAATTATTATCACACCATTTCATAAAATAGTGAGGTACTACTATAGCCACCATCTTAGACCATCACTCCATTCCCCGACTAGTCTCAACTATATTCTCATTTCCCGAAGAGAACAGTGAAAGAAAAAGGTGAGCTCAAATAGCTCAGTAAAAAATATTATGACTAAGATAATATAGAATAAATTATCCTATATTATCCTCAACAGTGTAAAAATTGATAGAATACAATAGACAACAAGTTAGATCAACATCTGCAACAGAATAAGCAATCCATTAGAAGAGTCAAAAGAGCATGATGTCTACTATCTTCTATGATTTAAAAGTTCATCATTAATATTTTATTTCTGTAACACAACTCAATAAATAATCTATATCACCGAATTATCCATGCACTACGGGCCAAGGATATTTGTTAGTATCACATCTACGAATTATCCATGCAGTATGGGCCAAGGATATTCGTTATTATCACCAATGGTCATGATAATGTCAAACACCTGTCCGTCTATGCACTACGGGCCAGAGGACTTTTACCACATCATTTGTAATATTACAGGTCATGATTATACCGATACATAATTCATGGTCATAATCATATCAATCATCAGTTCATCTATGCATCACTGGCCAAAGATGACTTTCACCACAATATAAGCATGAGGATGATGCCAATGATATAAGAAATCAATCAAGTGAGATTAATGATAAATATTAAAGATTTATAATTCAATTTATCCAAAGTTTAAGAATATCCAAATTGTCAACATGATAACTAATTTATGGAGTAAAATTTAAGAATAATATTTGTGTATCAAAAAAAATTTGGACAGACAAGAAATCAATTTTTGTCATGAACAGTACCCCGTGAATAGTACTTTGTGAATAGTACCTCATGAATAGTACCGTATGTATAAATAGTACCGTATGTGTGAATAGTACCGCGAATAAAAATATTAAAATTTAATAAGAAAGTTCCAAAAAATATTTTTGTGAAACGATACTAAATGAAGCGCAAAATTCAAGGATATTCTACTAATTTTAGGGGGTATATAAGCAATACTTATCAAAATAAGTGTAGATTTAGGAATATGAAACGAAATAATATTACTTGTATACTTTAGAGTATGGGAAAAAATAATATTTCTTACGAATATTGAAAGAAAATAATATCCCTTACCTTAAAAGGAGAGTAATTATGACTGATATAGCAGGGATATTCTTAAAGAAAATTTGCACTATTTGCTACACTCAAAATTTCATTAAACTCAAAAGAAATACGCTCAATATTATAGAAAAAGAATTCTCCAATTCTGGTGTGATTTTCATTTCTAAATTAAGCATCCTATTTATAGGAGAAAGGCAGGGAACTATTTAATCACGGATGAACAGTTGAATTTTGGACGAATTTGGTGGGATTTATCTTCAACGTGCAAGGTGCAAGGACTTCAACGTTTATAACCTTTTCAACATTTGGTGGGATTTATCTTTAAACAAATGTGCAAGGTTCGATGCTTCTAACATAGACATATGATGCTCTACGATTCTGATCGTGGTGACTTGCCACCTTGATGCTTGATCCGTTACTTAGCAGACAAAAGCACTATGATTTCTCTTAAGGGCTTAGCACACAATGATCTTTACTTTCTTTTCTTACAGACTCTACATTTTTGAGATCACACTACGATCTCTGAGTTGGCTTCGGCAAACGTCTGGACCACTCTACGATTTATGGAGAAGCCCTTTAAAGCAGACATACTACGATCCTTGATGCTCTACGATTTTGCATTGGCTTCTGCAAACTCTTGATCAGCTCAATAGACTACAATTTTATTGAAGCCTATCTATTACATTTCAAGATATAGATCAACCTACCATCTTTGATCTCTTTATCTATACATTTATTTATAAAAAGATAAATATTAAAATCTTAGATCAACCTAACAAATTTGATCTATTACTAAGTCCTTGTACATATATTTTTGAAGGACTTTACATAAAATCATGAGCATTTACTTTAAACATCAAATCAAAATATGCACTCTTCCAACAATCTCCCCCTATTTGATGTTGACATAACCAAGGAGATTTGTTGTCATGGTTATCAAATTCTATATGCAATTGCAGCAAAGTAAATTTTACTTAATATTTCAGTGAGCAGCTGAAAATTTTTAGAGAATAAGCATGAATTTATTGATGTTTGAAGATAGATATTATATTTAAGCTTAGTTACATCAATAAGAATTGAGTTTCAACTTATCTCTATTTCTTTTACATTTTGCTACTCAGAGGATTTTCATATTTCTCAGCTCTTCTTCTCCTACTAGCTTCGTCTATTCGTGCTATTTCTTCCAGCTCGCTTTGACTTAGTCTTTCATTATGATCGTGCCTATTCATGAAAGCAGGATCTCTAATTGGAATTCATAGGCCTGTGGTGTGAGACCCAAAATTTTATGAATAAAGATTTAAATTTCTCAAAATATTTTTTTTGAATATTATGATGTGGATTTGATATAATGTTATAGTTGTGGGTAATATTTATAAATTTTGTAAAGTAAGCAAGTGGTTATATAATATTTGATTTGTCGGGGAATATTCATTTTAAAAGGGAATATTCGTACGACGACACAATCATTGGTGGACCCTACAACGGAAGTATTGTCGTAGTTAGAAAACGACAGAATTATCTTTTTATAAAAATAACGGCAAAAGTATTACCGTTAAAACTGTTAAACTACCCGGTAGTAAAAGTACAGTAATACGCGTGGTTGTATAGTAGCACACGGTATTGATTATTGATGCTTACGTAAGAAGTCACTCAGGTATACTCAATTATTGCTACATTAATTGATGCATCATATCTCTTATATTATTGATTCAATTATTGTCACAATATCATCTACATAATATGTTATATTATTAAATCAATAATTGAGACGGCAAAGTTATTCATATTATTATTTGCAATATTGAGAATGTCTAGAAGTTCTGTCAAGGAGAGGTTTGGTCACCTAATTACGCGCCAATAAGGAGAAATCCTTATCGGAAAGCCACTTCTTTCCTGGGAATGACCTGGTTGTTAAATATTATAAGTTATAATATTAATGATGAATAAGTTCGTGTTGATTAAAGATGAAATTGATAGTTCCATTGTGTTGGAATTATTAGTGTTAGTGAAAATCGACATTATTCCAATGATAATTGATGTCTGGGGGTTATATTGATAAATTGGGTAATTAATCGGATAAATGAGCAATTAATTACTACTAATTCACATGCTTATATAACTATTTATTCATATGTATGTACTATTGAATCACATTCTTGTACTATTAGGGGAGTTGGTGCAAGATTGATAATACTTGCATGGCTAAGTTAAAAATGGAGGTATAGATGGAGGTACTATACTGTAATTCGTATTTTTACATGATTATAACTATTGATTCACATGATTGAACTATTGATTCACATTATTTACTATTAGGGGAGGTGGTGCAAGTTTGATAATACTTGCAGGACTAAATTAAAAATAAAAGAAAAGTTAGAGGTATTGTACTATAATATTTCGTGCCCAAAAACGTGCAATTATCGAAACTATATTTTCCTATAAATAGAAGCACATTCTTCCTTTATTTCTCACCAATTCACTAAAGCTATAGAGCAATTATCATAGAGAGAAATTATAGAGAGAAAGAAGAAGAGAAGTCTGCTACCTCTCTACTCCAGTATCCAGTTTCTTTCTAAGGTAAGGGATATTATTATTATAGTAAGGGGTATTATTTCTTTCGTATTCATGAAGAGAACTATTGTTATTCCATTCCCTATTATTCTGTTAGAATAACCTGTCTATGCGAAGTACCGTTTACATGATGAAATTCTTCTGTTATTCCATTCTTTATTATTCTGTTGGAATATCCTGTCTGTGTGGATTACGAATGACCTGATTCCGTTCTTTATTACTCTGTTGGAATATCCTGTCGGTGCGTATTACGCTTGACCTGGTTCCATTATTTATTATTCTGTTGGAATAACCTGCATGTGCGGTCTATCACATGCATGGTGATTTCTGTTGTTATTCCATTCTTTATTATTCTGTTGGAATATCCTGTCGGTGCGTATTATGTCTGACATGGTGCCATTATTTATTATTCTATTGGAATAACCTATCTATGTAGATTACCACATGCATGGTGAATGATCCTTCGTATTCATTCCTTATTAAATTGTGAAAATGATCTGTTTACGTGGATTACCGCATGGCGGGTTAAAATCCATTTGCAGTTTCATAATTTTTTGGACATTAAAAAATTCTAAAAAAATTTGGGAGGATATTATGATAAGTTTTCTAACATCTCCAAGTGGAATCACTGAAAGAGGAGTTGTAGATTTTTGTATGGACTATTTTTGACAAAGCATGAAAAAGTGAAAAAAAGGGAAAAAGCTACTGCCCACAATTTTGTAAGGGTTGTTTCGGCCACTTAATTTGTGAGAAAAATTCTGGCCTTTTGGGACATGGAAATATATGGTATAAAGTACCTCCTGTCCAAAAAGGAGCTCATTCTGACTTAAAATAAACAAGTTGTGACTATTTCAATATTTAGGTTTTTTCTGACGAAAAATGCTATAACCGGAGTTCTATAACTCCGATGATCATGAAATTTAAACTGAAAGCTCATGTTAACATGTGTAAGATCCTGCCAAGATTTGGGAATTTCTGGAGTTAAACTTGAGGTAGCTAATTTCTTAAGGAATTAATTAGTGTGTAAGATCCTGCCAAGATTTGGGAATTTCTGGAGTTAAACTTGAGGTAGCTAATTTCTTAAGGAATTAATTAGAATTTGATTTTTGAAAAATACTTAAGGGAGTTGAAAAATTATAAAAAAAATACTTGTTGTGTATGAAATATATGTATATATGTTTGGAGAAAGGATAGAAAAATAATAAGTTGATTTGGTAATTTTTCATGAAAATAGTTTAGTTACAAACATATGAGTTAAATATGTTATGTGAAGTTGAAGAATTGGTAAATAGGATTTTAGGGCTTGAAAATCCTATATAAGATATATGCAGATTTTTGATGAGTAATTTGATCATTGGTGATGAATTCTTATGAGTATGGCATTTTTGAATGATTAAATGCATTATTTGGTAAAGTATAAACAATTAAATTAAATTGTTTATAAGTTTAAGAAGTAATTAAAATATTGTTATAATATTAACAATACTAGATTATGAGTTATTTAAGGGATGGATAATATTTGGATAAATTTAAAGTCTTTAATATTTATTCTTGTTTTCGTTTGATTAATGCTTATATTATTGTCATCATCCTCATGCTTATATTGTGATGAAAATCATCTTTGGCTTACGTGCAGAGATGGACTTGGTATGATTATGACCAAGGATTATTCGGTATAATCATGACCGTAATGTAACGAATGATGTGGTAAAAGTCCCCATTGGCCTGTAGTTCATTAATGGACAATTGTTGGCATGATCATGATCATTAATGAATACACAAATATCCTTGACCCGTTGTGCATGGATAAATTATGGTCGTGATACTAAAGAATATCATTGGCCGTAGTGCAGGGGTGATACGATGATATGAATTATTTATTAAGCTGAGTCTCAGCGATAAAAGTGATGAAAAAACCTTTTAAATCATAGAAGATAGTAGATTTTATTCTCTACTTGACTCTTCTAATGGATTGTTTGTTCCGCTGCAGTTAAACTTGATGTTTGTTATATTGTATCAGTTTAACACTGTTGTAGGATAATGATAATTTATTTTGCATTATCTTAGTCATAATATTTCTTACTGGGCTAGTTGAGCTCACCCTTTTGCTTTCATTGCTTCTCTTCAGGAAATGAGAACGTAGCCGGGACTAGTCGGGGAACGGAGTGATGGTCCAGATGATAGTATTAGTAGTCCTCACTATTCTGTTAAATAGTGTGATAATAAATGTAATGAGGACTCCATTGAGTGTGGATATTGTCTAGATGACAATATTATGTTTTGTCATATTTTACACTACAGTTGTATAATTAAGTTTTTATTTGTATTTTGTACCATGTATTTGGCGACTCAAGATGGGTGATATATACCTATTTTGGCGGCGTCACATGTGGTGGTCACCTCATATGAGCTGGGAGAAAGCCCTTGACTCCTTAATGGTTGAACCATGATAATTGGCTGCTGATCAGATCGTTGAGTGTGATGGCCAGATCATGGAGTCTGATGGTGAGACTGCCTTGTAGGACTCCTTGATGATTGAGCTGAGAAAGTGCCTCTGCATCTGCCCTTGCCTTGATCTTCTTTCCCTTTATTCTCCCCCTTTATGTCAGTATCAAGGGCTCGAATATCTTTAGATAGGCGAGTCATGCCTTGAACAAGCTCGTTGAGCTGGCTGTGGGATAGAGTAATGTCTTCACGATTCTCTTTAATGAGAGCGTCGGATTGAGCTTCCCTCTTTTGGAGAATGGCCAGAACATTCTCTATTTGTTGCATTTGACCCATAGAGAACTCTTGAAATTCTTTCACTGCAGTTTGTAAATTCGTGAGACTTTCTATCATAAGTTTTTTTGGGACTCCTGAGTAGACTGTAGGATAAAAACAGCATCCCTGTGTCTCTTAGCAGCTTGAAAATAAATTTGATCCCTTTCATTTATGCTCTGAATCATCTCCTTTATGATCTCCTGAAGCTTCTTTGTGAGCTCAGAGCTTAAGGTGCTTGGGAGGGAGTTGGCATTATCAATTAGATGAGTCAGCCTCAGTTGAACAAGGTCTGAGTGAAATTCAAGTTCTTCTTGTATGCCCTTAGTTACTTTTTGGGATTCTTCAGACAATTCTTCTTTGGTTGGAAGATCTGAAATGAGTTCAAGGAGTTGCGGACTGTTTGGAGGAGGGGTTCTTTTTTTTTTTGCTAAATAAAGAAAACGTATACGTCGCCTGAGAGATTCGAACTCTCGCGGGGAAACCCCATGTACTTAGCAGACACACGCCTTAACCAGGAGGGGTTCTTTTTAATTGATCTTGCAGGGTGTAAAGAGAAAGATAAAGGTTGAAGTATTCATTTGAGGACGAGGAGGGAATATCTGATGAATGGGCTTGTGTTTGGGCTTCTTGAGTAGGTGGCTCTACTATTTGAGCGTGTGACTCTAAGATTGGGCTCGATTCGGTAATCGTAGAGATGAGAGGAGATGGGATTAAAATGAAGTTGGGCATATTTGGTTCATTAGCTATAGAATTTTGGGATTCTGTAACTGGGAGTTGATTTAGTTGATTTAGGATCACTTCCAACCAGCTTGGGAATTCATAAAATTGACTGAAAAATGAAGGTGGATAGTGATTAACCTTGAAAAGGATTGGAATAGATAGTACCTCATGCTCATTCTTTGAAGAAGGGCCATTTGTGATTAGCTGTTTGGCAAAGTTGAAGTTTCCTGGAAATCCATGAGCTAGCATTGAGATTGCAGGATATGCTTTGAAGCTCCAAAACATGTGATCCCAGCAGTTGAGAATTTGAGCTCTATGGAAAGGCATCATGGGTAGATAGGAAAACAACTGATTGTAGGTGGCTCTCCTATACCCATCACACCCCACAACTATGATTTCGATGTCATCATCTTCTTCTTTTTTTGTTTTCTTTCGAGGATTCCACTACATTAATCACCTCCTTGCGACTTTCTTGCTCTGTTGCTCTCTTAATTTCTTCAGGAGCAGCCTCTTCTTCCATAAGGATATCATGAGGCTCCCCCTCAACATGATCACCAATTTATATTTTGAATGGCTCCCCCTCAGCTGGAGCACCCTCTAAAGTGAGAATTTCAGGTAGCTCCCCCTCAGCTGGAGCTATGTTCTCTTGTGTTGCCTCAGATAGCTCCTTCTCGGTGACTACCTTTTTGTCCTCTTTTTTAAGTACTTCTTTATTAACAAGAATGTACTTTTTAACCAATTTCCTTCTTGGTTTTCTAGGCTGAGCTACAACCTTAGGACTTTCTTTAGCTTCATCTCTGAACTGTTGATAAGCCAGAGTATCTTTTACAGCAAGCTCTTTGGGAGAGGCGTCCAGTCTGGTCTCTATGATTGATAGAGACTCTACGATCGAGGGGACAGACGGCCTCTTGGACTTGTGACTGTTTTTATTCTTCTTCAGTAGCCGAGAGATGGTAGCTCTGTCTTCATCTAACTCATCCAGTTGTTCTTTCCTTCTCAAGATCCTCAGAGTTTCAATGTCAGAAAGCTCTTGTGGTATATCAGTGGTTGACCCCTGGGGTTCTTCTGCCATTTGAGCCTTCAGCTTCTTTTGCCCTTGCTTTTTCTGACTAAGACAATGGGTTCCTCCTTATTGGTTTCTTCGTTATCTTCTTCAGTCTCCTTAACAATAGACATGTTCCCTGGAATCCTTGATTCCTTTGCATCACCAGTCCTACCATTGGACTCAGACATCATTCGTACATTCTCTGCTGGATTTCTTTTCCAGTTTTTGAACTGTTGCTGGGTCATTTATCTGTTCGGATTGATGGACTCTCCTTCATCATGCCCTATCTTATCTCCCAAAGCGGCTAAATCGTCCACAGAGCATCTTTCCAGAGCTCTTTGACTTCTTCTAGCTAAGAATCCACTTTCCAACCCATTCAAGTAGTAGGGCTCCATAGTTAAGCTGTATCCCATAACTGATGGTTGTCGTGAGCTTGAGCTGCACTTCGTTTATAGAGTCATGGTCGTAGCTCTTGCAGCATATGCATTTTCCAACAATGCCTGCTAGAAATTCATACTTCTAAGGGAACTCTTTCTTCTTGTACCCTTTGACAGTGGGGAACTTTTTGTAGTGCATTCTCTTAAGTCCTTCATGGAAATCGATGCCATCTATGAACGAAAACCCTTTTGATTTAAAACATAGGGCTAGATTTATATCCTCAGCCTTGAGCTTGATTTCCACGTCCTTGACCCTCGTAGTAATGACGTCGTTATCGAACACACCATTTCTGTAGAATTCCTTTATCAACTTAGGGTAGATCCAAGTGCTCGTACCCAGGGTCTCTTTAAGACCATCTTTCTTTATCAGAGATAGAGTTTTGAGAAACTTGGGGTCAATTATCTTGAACTCATCAAAACAAAGTCTGTAACCAGAGATGACGTTTGAGGTTGCCATTGATTTCTTTGTACTGAGGATGATTTTGCGATTTTGAAAGCTAGGGTTTCAATTATTGGAGAGAGAGATATGAGCTTTTTGAATTTCTAAGTTTTCAAAAAGGGTTTTGAAACTATACTTGTAACTTCCCTCCACACGATCTGATTATAGAGATATGTGTCGAGTTCTGCTTGGCTCCACGATTTTGACTTATGGGAAAATACTGATTTTCCCTTTAGCTCCTCCTGAGCTGATGTGTCCTTTGGGAGGACTGCTATTGTTGAGGTAGTTCTTATAATCGTCGAGTATGCACTACGATTTTCGAGTCTGCTTTACAATCATCGAGTCTGCTCTGCATTCATTGAGTCTGTACTGCGAACGTTGTCTGCCCTGGTCCTTGTGTTTGAACTTTTGACTTAGAATTTCTCTTGAGTTAAGGTAGCTCTGGAAGGTCCAACCTCTTAGAGTGAATTAAGGGTTAAGTTTATCCCTGAGGCGCTTGACAGAGAGATTGCTTTGATTTGTTGGAACTTTGTCATCACAGGATGCTTCCTTGTTTCATTGATGGAGCTCTATGATCATGGTCGTTCATATCACTATAACTCTACGATCATGGACTTTCTTTGGTCATGTCTACGATTTCGAGCTTAGCCTTTATATCTGCATGGTTATCACAAACTAGTGCATAGATTTTATGGTTATAAATTTAGCATGCCTAGTTCACTTATTAGTTTATTAAATCTGGATTCATCTAGAAGTTTTGTAAAGACATCAGCAAGTTGATTTTCAGTAGGGATATACTGTAAAGATATAGTTCAATTTGCATATGATCCCTAATGAAATGATTCCTTATTTCTATATGCTTAGTCCTATAGTGCATAACAAGATTATGTGTTATTGTTATGGCACTTGTGTTATCACAGTGAACAGGTATAGATTTGAATTCAAACCCATAATTTGCTAGTTAATTTTTCATCTAGAGGATCTACGCACAACAGCTACCAACAGGAATGTATTCAGCTTCTACAGTTGAAGTAGATACTGAGTTTTACTTCTTGCTGAACCAAGACACAAGTCTGTTTCCTAGCAGCTGACAGGTGCCACTGGTACTTTTTCTGTCTATTTTGAAACCTGTAAAGTCAGCATCTGTATATCCTATTAGTTTAAATGAGGATTCCTTGGGATACCAAAGCCCCAAGTGAGGTGTGCCCTTGAGGTACCTGAAAATCATTTTTACAGCAGTTAAGTGTGATTCCTTAGGATTAGCTTGAAATCTAGCACATATGCATGTTGCAAACATTATATCTGGTCTACTGGCAGTCAGATATAGAAGAGAGTATATCATACCTCTGTATTGAGTTATGTCAATACTTTTACCTTTTTCATCTTTGTCAAGTTTGGTTGCTGGAGCAATTGGGGTTTTTATAGGAGAGGCTGATTCCATGCCATACTTTTTAAGTAAATCTTTGAGGTACTCGGCTTGGTTTATAAAGATTCCTTCATCAGTCTGCTTTACTTGCTGTCCTAGGAAGAAGTTCAGCTCACCCATCACGCTCATTTCAAACTTGCTCTACATAAGCTTGGAAAATCTTTTGCATAACTTTTCATCAGTAGATCCAAAAATAATGTCATCAACATATATTTGAACTAATAAGACTTTGTCTTATGCTTTCTAAGAAATAATGTGTATCTACTCTACCTTTAGTGAACCCATTTTCAATAAGAAAGTTAGTTAATGTTTCATACCATGAAAGAGATGGATTGATGAAACCTGGAGGTTGCTCTATATATACTTCTTCTTGAAGTTCACCATTTAGGAATGCACTTTTGACATCCATCTGAAATACTTTGAACTTCATATGAGCAGCAAAAGCAAGGAATATTCTGATGGCTTCTAGCCTGGCAACAGGTACAAATGTCTCATCATAGTCAATGCCTTCTTCCTAAGAGTAACCTTTGGCCACCAGTCTTGCTTTATTTCTGGTTATTACTCCATCTTCATCCATCTTGTTCCTGAAGACCCACTTGGTGCTAATGACATGATGATTTTTTGGTCTTGGAACTAATCTCCATACTTTGCTTCTTTCAAACTGATTTAGTTCTTCTTGCATGGCTTCTATCCAGCTGGAGTCTTCCATAGCATCTTCTATCTTCTTGGGTTCCATCTGTGATAGAAAGCTCAGATAGAAACATTCATTTTGGGTGTCATCTCTTGTATTGACTCTTGTATTTGGGTTTCCAATGATTAAGTCTTGAGTGTGATCTCTTGCCCATTTATTTCCTGTTGGAACATCTGTCCTCATGCCTTCTTATCTGAGACCTTCGAGATTAATTTCAGCTTTTAGATGTGGAGGTTCGCTATCTTGCATAGTTCTCTCTACGATCTCCTCTTCCTGCTCAACGATCTCATTTTCTGGGACTACGATCGTAGTGTTGAGCTCGACGACCTCGTTCGTAGTGTCTGAACTATCGTTCGTAGTGTCTTGAGGCATTATTTTGTCTAAGTCTGTCTCATCAAAGATGATGTGAATTGAGACTTCTACACTCAGTGTGAAACCCCAGATTTTATGAATGAAGAATTAATTTTCTCGAAATAATTTTTTTAATATTATGGTGTGAATTTGAGATAATATTATAGTTGTGGGTAGTATTTATAAATTTTGCAAAGTATGCAAGTTGTTATATTATATTCAATTGGTCAGGGAATATTCTTTGTGTCGGAAAAATATTCGTACGACGGTACAATTATTGGTGGACCCCACAACAGAATTATTGTCGGATTGAGAAAACGACAAAAATATTTTATTGAAAATAACGGCGGAAGTTTTACCGTTGATACTGTTGAACTACTGGGTAGTAAAAGTACAGTAATACGCGTTGTTGCATAGTAGCACACGGTATTGATTATTGATATTTATGTGAGAAGTCGCTCAGTTTAATTCAATTATTGTTGATTAATAATATGAATTATTATAGTGATAATGACGTTTTGTTTTATTCGTATTATTAACGTAATAAAACGGAAACATCTTTTTATATAAAACAGAATACTTTATTAAAGTTATTCTATAAATAGAATATATTATATTTTATTATGCATAGTGTCGCATAGTGTTTTGCATAGTGTTGCATAGTGTTTGTATAGTAAAAATCTTTTTATATAAATAGAATATATTATATTTTATTTAAAAGATTTTTCTTTAAATATGGACCGTCAGATTAAAGTAAATCAATCTGGACCGTTCATGGATTAGTTACTATGCATTCCATTTTCCTATAAATAGAAGCTCATTCCTTCATTATTTTCTTACGAATTCATTGAAACTCTAGAGAGAGAAATTATAGAGAGAAGCTATAGAGAGAAAATTATAGAGAGAAAGAAGAAGAGTATTCTGCTACTTCACTACTTCTATATCCAGTTTCTGTTACGGTAAGGGGTGTTATTCTTTCTTATTCATGAAGAGAACTATTGTTATTCCATTTCTTATTATTTTGTTGGAATAACCTGTATACGCGGTCTACCCTATACTTGGTGACATTCTTCTATCATTCTGTTGGAACATCCTGTCTGTGTGTTTTATACCGGACCTGGTTCCGTCTTTATTATTATTCCGTTGGAACATCCTGTCTGTGTGTTTTACACCGGACCTGGTTCCGTCTTTATTATTCTGTCGGAATATCCTGTCTGCGCTATACGCCGGACCTGGTTCCATCATTTATTATTCCGCATTTATTATTCTGTTGGAACATCCTGTCGGTGTGAATTTCACCTGACCTGGTTCCGTTATTTAGTATTCTGTTGGAATAACCTGCCTATGCGAAGTTCCGCATGCATGGTGATTTCTTTTGTTATTCCATTCTTTATTATACTCAGTTGGTTAAAGTTTTGACTTCTATACTCCATGAAATTAGTAGAATATCCTTGATATTTGCGCTTCATCCAGTATCTTTTCATGAAAATATTCTTCTGATCATTCTTGAATTTTACACCACAAAACAGTATCGTGTTGACAATTTGGACGTTAATAATTCCTGGACAAATTAATTCTTGAACTTGTTTTATTGAAATTCTTATATCATTGTCATCATCCTCATGTTTATGTTATGTTGAAAGTCATATGTGGCCTGTAGTGCATAGATGGACTTGGTATGATTATGACCAGGGATTATTCGGTATAATCATGATCGTAATATTACAAATGATGTGGAAAAAGTCCGCATTGGCCCGTAGTGCATTGATGGACAGTTTTTGGTATGATTATGGCTATGGATTCTCTTCGGCCGTAGTGCAAAGATGAATTGTTTTATGGCATGATCAGGACCGTTGATGAAAACACGATTATCTTTGGCCCGTAGTGCATGGATAATTCGTGGTCGTGATACTAAAGAATATCCTTGGCCTGTAGTGCAGGGATGATTTAATGATGTGGATTATTTATTGAGCTGAGTCCCAGCGATAAAAGTGATGAAAAACTTTTTAAATCATAAAAGATAGTAGATTCAATTCTCTCTACTTGACTCTTTTAATGGATTGCTTATTCCGCTGCAGTTAAACTTGATGTCTATTATATTTTATCAGTTTAACATTGTTGGAGACTAATGATAATTTATTCTGCATTATCTTAGTCATAATATTTCTTACTGGGCTAGTTGAGCTCACCCTTTCTTTCACTGTTCTCTTCAGGAAATGAGAACATAGCAGGGACTAGTCGGGGAATGGAGTCACGGTCCAGAGGATAGCATTAGTAGTCCTCACTATTCTGTGAAATAGTGTATTAATAATTGTAATGAGGACTCCTTTTGAGTTTGTATGATCTCTAGTAGACAAAAATTGTATTCAAACTCACAGTTATGTTTTGTCGTATTGTACACGACAGTTGTATTAGTAAGTTGTATTTGAATGATGTACCATGTATCTGGCGACCCAAGATGGGTGATGTATACCTAATTTTGGGGGCGTCACAGTTGGTATCAGAGCTTAGGGATATGATCCCTGGCTAAGATGTGAGACAAGGACTAGGAGGGGAGAGACAGGGAATTCCTTCGCTAGTATGACCTACCTAAGTTTATGTGGTATTTAATGGGTCGGTTAGAGTATAGGGATAATATGTGATATGTTATTTAACCCTTATTTTGTGGCAGTATTTGAAAATGCCATCCGAGAATGTTGAGAACATCAATGGAGCTCAGGAGACCGTTGAGTCCCCACAAATCAATAATCAGGATAATGTGCAACTAGAGGACAATACTCCTCATAAAAATAATAACACCGATGAAATGGTGAATGATGGAATGGTCAGAGACTTTATGCAATTCATGCAACAACAGGCGAAGGCATCTCATGTCCAAAATGCAGGTAGAAATACTGATAACTCTTGGACGGTCACCGCTAAGCAGTTCAAGGAGTTGGGACCACCGGAGTTTTTGGGAAAGCCAGAACCACTTAAGGCGGAGACGTGGTTAAAGCAGATCACCAAGATATTTGATGTCTTGGGATGCTCAGAGGAGCAAAAGGTTCTATTCGCCACCTTTATGTTGCGTGAAGAAGGAGATCATTGGTGGGAATCTGTAAAATGTACCCAGCCTGACGCACTCAAGATGTCTTGGGAGAAGTTCCAAGAATTATTCAATGACAAGTACTTTCCTGAAAGTATTCGTCACATGAAGGAGGTAGAATTCATCAAGCTGGAGCAAAATAATATGACCGTGTTGCAGTATGAGGCTAAGTTTGCGGAGTTGTCCAGGTTTGCATCCCATTTGGTCGATAATGAGGAGCGAATGGCGCGAATGTTTTTGCGAGGTTTGAAACCCGATATACGTCAATACCTCATTTCTCACAAACTTTTTTTATATTCAGATATTGTGAATAGGGCTCAGTTAGTGGAGCGCGATAATGAGTTATCACAACCAAAAGGTAATGACCAGCAACACGATAATAATCATACCGGTGACAACAGCCATCGGAACAATGATAACCATCGCGGGGGAAATTATCATGCCAAGAATGGTAACCACTTCGGTGGTAATCATGGCCAAGATAATAGAAATGGACATTTCAAGAAGAGGAGATTCAACAATGATGGAAAGACGTCAGCACCAGCAACCGTTGTTAAGGAAGGAGAAAGACCACCTATCATATGCTTCAAATACAGAGGGGAGGGACACATCAGTCCAAATTGCGCGATGTCGTCCAAAGCATGTTATAATTGTGGAAGAGAAGGCCACTTAGCCCAATTTTGTCGTTCACCGAAGACAAATTCAACTAGGATGGAGGCACCAAAGGCTGTCCCAGAAAAGCCAAAGTCGGTAGGTTAAGAGAGAGCGTTTTTTTTCTCATGACGAGGAACCTGAATAAAATTATCACGGGTAAGTTAATCATAAGCTCCTACGAAGTCTATACCGTGTTAGATACCGGTTCTACTCACTCTTTTATTTCACCTAGTTGTGTTCAATGTTTGTACTTAACTCCGGAGAAGTTAAACTCTGATTTATCTATTGAAACTCCATTGGGAGAAACCTTCGTTACCTCTACTATTTTTAAATCTTGTTTGATTCAAATAAACACTTTCACGTTACCTATCGATCTTATCTCTTTGAAAATACTTGCATTGATGTGATTTTTGGAATCGATTGGTTAACTACTCATCATGTTTTTCGTAAGGTTGTTAGCTTTCATATTCCTAACCAACCTATTATGCGAATTCAAGCAACCAAACCACTAAATTCAATCATTGTCATATCAAGCCATAAGTAAAGAGCCCGATCCTTTCATTGTTGACTTCCTTATGTGGAATGACCTGAAGCCAGACTTTCTGTAGGCAACGTCGTGAATGACGATAACAAGTTGATAGGTATCATTGTGAGGTGCTATCTAGGTTAAGGGATAGAAGTCATAGTTGGTATCAATGTGACGTACTATCCAAGTCTTGAATGGGAGTAACAGTTTTGAATGATATTTTTATCATTAATAAATTTCTTGACATATTCCTGAAGACTTCTTAGCTTACCCCAGAGCGTGAAATCGAATTTGGTATTGACACCAGTACAAAACCCATTTCTTAAACCCTCAAATATTTTCTTCACCTTAAACGAACGTATAACGTGCCAAAGATGTTGGCTCGAGCTGTTGAAGATTACGATCGTACCATGCAATATTATTGTGGGAAAGCGAACATGGTAGCTGACGTGTGAGTAGAAGATCGTATGCGTTTACAAGTTCGAATATACGAACTCACATGAAGATAACGAATATACAAGTAGAATCGACTTTAATCGACAAAGTTAAAGCCGCTCAAGCTACACACTTGGAGCTGAAGAATGTGAAGAATTAAGAAGGTTCAAGAGGGCGTTATTTTAGAAGCAAGAATTGACGAATAGAGGAAGTCTAAACGCTTGATTTTATTGGCCCATTTGAAATCCTTGATTGAGTAGGAACTGTGACTTATAGACTCGTTTTACCGCCAAATATATTGCGTGTTCAGAACATTTTTTTTTCGTATCGATGTTACGTAAATATGTGGACGACCCGAACCACATTATTAATTTAGAACCGGATGAGATAGCGGATGATTTAACGTTTGAAGAGATACGTGTTACAATCTTGGATAAAGAAGAATCGTATTCAACACTCAAAGGTTATATCTCAAGAGTTAGAATTGGAAGTGAAGTCAAGGTATTCTCACCTGTTCGGCATACCAGGTACGTACGTAAATTTCGAGGGCGAAATTCCATAAGGAGGGGAGATTGTGAAACCCCAGATTTTATGAAGTGAAGAATTAATTTTCTCGAAATAATTTTTTTAATATTATGGTGTGAATTTGAGATAATATTATAGTTGTGGGTAGTATTTATAAATTTTGCAAAGTATGCAAGTTGTTATATTATATTCAATTGGTCAGGGAATATTCTTTGTGTCGGAAAAATATTCGTACGACGGTACAATTATTGGTGGACCCCACAACAGAATTATTGTCGGATTGAGAAAACGACAAAAATATTTTATTGAAAATAACGGCGGAAGTTTTACCGTTGATACTGTTGAACTACTGGGTAGTAAAAGTACAGTAATACGCGTTGTTGCATAGTAGCACACGGTATTGATTATTGATATTTATGTGAGAAGTCGCTCAGTTTAATTCAATTATTGTTGATTAATAATATGAATTATTATAGTGATAATGACGTTTTGTTTTATTCGTATTATTAACGTAATAAAACGGAAACATCTTTTTATATAAAACAGAATACTTTATTAAAGTTATTCTATAAATAGAATATATTATATTTTATTATGCATAGTGTCGCATAGTGTTTTGCATAGTGTTGTATAGTGTTTGCATAGTAAAAATCTTTTTATATAAATAGAATATATTATATTTTATTTAAAAGATTTTTCTTTAAATATGGACCGTCAGATTAAAGTAAATCAATCTGGACCGTTCATGGATTAGTTACTATGCATTCCATTTTCCTATAAATAGAAGCTCATTCCTTCATTATTTTCTTACGAATTCATTGAAACTCTAGAGAGAGAAATTATAGAGAGAAGCTATAGAGAGAAAATTATAGAGAGAAAGAAGAAGAGTATTCTGCTACTTCACTACTTCTATATCCAGTTTCTGTTACGGTAAGGGGTGTTATTCTTTCTTATTCATGAAGAGAACTATTGTTATTCCATTTCTTATTATTCTGTTGGAATAACCTGTATACGCGGTCTACCCTATACTTGGTGACATTCTTCTATCATTCTGTTGGAACATCCTGTCTGTGTGTTTTATACCGGACCTGGTTCCGTCTTTATTATTATTCCGTTGGAACATCCTGTCTGTGTGTTTTACACCGGACCTGGTTCCGTCTTTATTATTCTGTCGGAATATCCTGTCTGCGCTATACGCCGGACCTGGTTCCATCATTTATTATTCCGCATTTATTATTCTGTTGGAACATCCTGTCGGTGTGAATTTCACCTGACCTGGTTCCGTTATTTAGTATTCTGTTGGAATAACCTGCCTATGCGAAGTTCCGCATGCATGGTGATTTCTTTTGTTATTCCATTCTTTATTATACTCAGTTGGTTAAAGTTTTGACTTCTATACTCCATGAAATTAGTAGAATATCCTTGATATTTGCGCTTCATCCAGTATCTTTTCATGAAAATATTCTTCTGATCATTCTTGAATTTTACACCACAATACAGTATCGTGTTGACAATTTGGACGTTAATAATTCCTGGACAAATTAATTCTTGAACTTGTTTTATTGAAATTCTTATATCATTGTCATCATCCTCATGTTTATGTTATGTTGAAAGTCATCTGTGGCCTGTAGTGCATAGATGGACTTGGTATGATTATGACCAGGGATTATTCGGTATAATCATGATCGTAATATTACAAATGATGTGGAAAAAGTCCGCATTGGCCCGTAGTGCATTGATGGACAGTTTTTGGTATGATTATGGCTATGGATTCTCTTCGGCCGTAGTGCAAAGATGAATTGTTTTATGGCATGATCAGGACCGTTGATGAAAACACGATTATCTTTGGCCCGTAGTGCATGGATAATTCGTGGTCGTGATACTAAAGAATATCCTTGGCCTGTAGTGCAGGGATGATTTAATGATGTGGATTATTTATTGAGCTGAGTCCCAGCGATAAAAGTGATGAAAAACTTTTTAAATCATAAAAGATAGTAGATTCAATTCTCTCTACTTGACTCTTTTAATGGATTGCTTATTCCGCTGCAGTTAAACTTGATGTCTATTATATTTTATCAGTTTAACATTGTTGGAGACTAATGATAATTTATTCTGCATTATCTTAGTCATAATATTTCTTACTGGGCTAGTTGAGCTCACCCTTTCTTCAACTGTTCTCTTCAGGAAATGAGAACATAGCAGGGACTAGTCGGGGAATGGAGTGACGGTCCAGAGGATAGCATTAGTAGTCCTCACTATTCTGTGAAATAGTGTATTAATAATTGTAATGAGGACTCCTTTTGAGTTTGTATGATCTCTACTAGACAAAAATTGTATTCAAACTCACAGTTATGTTTTGTCGTATTGTACACGACAGTTGTATTAGTAAGTTGTATTTGAATGATGTACCATGTATCTGGCGACCCAAGATGGGTGATGTATACCTAATTTTGGGGGCGTCACACTCAGTGTCTTTTTGTTGAACACTTTGTAGGCCTTACTGTCTGTGGCATACCCAAGAAAGATTCCTTCGTCTTACTTAGGTTGAAACTTTGTCAAATACTGCTTTCCATTATTGAGAATGTAGCATGCACATCCAAATACATTGAAGTAGCTGATACTTGACTTTCTTCCTTTCCACAGTTCGTAGGGAGTCTTTTTAATCGTAGAGTGTATCAGTGATCTATTCTGAGTGTAGCATATAGTGTTGACAGCTTCTGCCCAGAAGTACTCAGGTAGGTGGGCTGCTGCTAGTAGAGTTCTTCCAGCCTCTATTAGCGTCCTTGTTCTTTCTTTCAGCTACTCCATTTTGTTGAGGAGTTCGTGGAGCTGAGAAGTTGTGACTGATGCCATTGTCTGTGCAGAACTGGTCCATTTCAGAGAAGTCGAATTCTCTGCCATGATCACTCCTTATAGCCTTAATTTTTTCCTCTTTCTCGTTCATTATTAGTCTGAACATCTTGATCAGTTGAGAGCTTGTTTCATCTTTCTAGGTCAGAAAGAATACACATGTGAATCTGGTGTAATCGTCTACTACGACTAGTGAGTATCTCTTCCCTCCAAGGCTCGTTGTTGGAATTGGCCCAAACAGATCTATGTGAAGCAGTTGCACGGGCTTGTCAATTGAGTTGGCAGTTTTGCTCTTGAATGAGCTTCTGGTCTGCTTTCCAAGTTGATAGGCATTGCACGACCTTTCTTTGACGAAGTTGAACTTGGGTAAGCCTGCAACTAGATCTTTTAAGGCCAGTTTGGACATGCTCTTAAAGTTGATATGAGACAGTCTCCTATGCCATAGCCAGCTCATTTCTTCAGATGCTTTAGACAGAAAGCATATTATCTCGTCTGAGCTTAGTTGTCCAAGATTTACTGTGTAGACATTTCCTTTTCTTGTTCTAGTCTGCTTTATGGAAGATATCTTCAGATTTTGACTTAACATTGATTGTTGAGGAATGTTACTTAATGACCCTTGTCCCAAAGTTGACTTATGCTCAGAAGATACTGTTGTAGTCCTTCCACATAGGCCACTTTGCTGAAAGACACTGCACCATTTCTAGCTGAGCCATATCCTATTATTTTGCCAAAGACATTATCTCCAAAGATGACTGCAGGACCCTCCTTCTCTATATAGTTAGACAGAAGGGCTTTGTTCCCTGTCATGTGCCTTGAGCATCCATTGTCCAGATACCAGGTTGTGATCGCGGAGCTTGGTTCCTGTGGTAAGATGAAACTCTTATTTTGGTACCCATACTTGCATGGGTCCTACTTTGTTAGTACCCTTAGGAACCCAAATCTGCTTGATTTTGGGTTTCATATGAGTAGGATTATAATAGCACATTGCAGCCTTGTGACCAACCTTATTGCACACAAAACATCTAATATGATGCATGCTTGTGTGTGTGTGAGGATTCTTCCTCCATTTGAAATTTTGTGGAACTTTAATCATCTTTCTGTTAATCTTATCCTCCATTTTCCATGTGTCTTTATGTTTTATGATTTGTGAGGAGTGTACCTTACCTCTACTGTTCCTTCCCAGTTGGTTCGTGGAGTTGATTTTACTCAACTCTACGATCCTTCGAGGTTGGTGAGTAGTGGTTGGGTTACTCTTTTCTTTTCTGAAACCAAGGCTAACATGAGATCCTTTACTCCTTGAAATGTGGATTGAATCAGTAGAGCAGAGTTAGACTGGCTCATCCTTCTGTGAGGATTTCACAAATATAATCCCCTATCAATAAGAAGTTGGACCGAGCTCTGGGTAACGCTGCTTGGTTTAACCACTTTTCGCTTGGCTAGGCTTTCTTTGGACCTAGGGGAATGTCAACCACTCTCCAGTGATTCTCTGCACTGTGCTCAATAACTTTAAATCCCGGAAGCCATTCCAATTCTTCAACCATATGTTCCTCTTGGAGGGGTTCACTGAATGCGTCTCTACTGCATGGCAGCAACCTATGCATGGGAATCCATTTCGTATTTTTACTGAGAAACTTAAACTTGCAAAGAAAGCTCTTGTTACTCTCAACCAGTCGGTCGAGAATCTCTCTTCCTCAGTCAAATCGAACAGAGATGAACTTCATAGGATTCAATCACTAATATCCTCCTCCCCTTTTGACCCCACTCTCATTGCCCAAGAAAAATCCTACCTTCATTCGCTCTGGACTGCTTTATCATTGGAGGAAACGTTACTGCACCAGAAATCTCGAGCTACTTGGCTTGCCACTGGAGATAGGAACTCAAAATTCTTTTTCAACATGGTTAAAAGCAGATGGAACACTAATAAAATTCTAACCATCCAAAACTCGGTTGGTGAGACTGTCTAAGGTCATGAGGCAGTTGCAAGGGTGGCGGTTGACTACTTTCGGGATCTTTTCAACCCTTCCCAACCGTCCCCCTACCCTAGATTTGAGAGTTGTGGGATTAATCCATCTAAGACCTTGTATTCTGCTCAAACATCTAGCCTCTCAGCACCGGTTTCTGCTTCAGAAGTCTTCAATGTTCTTAAGTCAATGAGGAAAAACAAAAGCCCGGGTCCGGATGGTTTCAATGTCAATTTCTTTCTCACCTGTTGAGACATTGTCGGCGAGGATTTCACTAATGATGTCCTCTACTTCTTCTCTTCTGGCAAGCTTCCAAAGGGGCTTAATTCTAGCGCAGTCGCCCTCATTCCTAAATGCCAGAATACCTCCCTTATGGCTGACTATAGACCCATCGCATGCTGCAACACCATATACAAATGCATATCTAAGATCCTCGCTAACAGGTTGAAACTGGTTCTTCCATTCCTCATTGATAAAGCCCAAGCTGCTTTCGTCAAAGGAAGACAAATTAGTGACAATATCCTTCTTGCACAAGAGCTGTTTCGAAACTACCATCGTAGCGCTGGGCCCCACGATGTGCTTTTAAAATTGATCTGAAAAAAGCCTTTGATTCAGTCAACTGGAACTTTCATTTTGATGTCTTAAAATCATTCAGATTTCCTACTATCTTCATCAATTGGGTACAATCTTGCGTTACTACTGCCATGTTCTCAATCAAAGTTAATGGCTCCCTTGAAGGCTATTTCAAGAGCTCGAGGGGTCTCAGACAAGGCGACCCTCTCTCCCCCTACCTCTTTATCCTTATCATGGAAATGCTTTCCCTGAAACTTCATGGGGGATCCAACTTGCCTGACTTCAAACATCATTGGCGCACCACCAAATTGGACCTTACCCATCTTTTCTTCGTCGACGACATCCTTGTGTTCTGTCATGCTAGTATAAAAACCATCTCTATCGTTCACTCATGCATTCACTCCTTTTCTATGATTTCAGGCCTCATCCTCAACATTCACAAAAGCCATTGCTTCCTTTCCTGTGCCACCCCTGAAACCACCTATTACGTCACCTCTGCTCTAGGGTACACCTTGGGTACCCTACCTACCAAATTTTTAGGTGTGCCCCTTATTTCTTCAAAGCTCACCTTCCAAGATTGCCTACCTTTGGTCCACCGTATCACGCATAGAGTCACATCCTGGACAACTTCCATGCTCGCGTATTCGGGTCGTCTGCAGCTTATTAAATCCGTGTTATTTGCCATTTAACACTATTGGAGCTCCCATTTCCGTCTCCCTAAAGCTGTTATTCCTGCCATTCAATCTATCCTTTGCCGGTTCTTATGGAAAGGTACCTCCTTGGACCATCATGGGGCAAAGGTTTCGTGGAGGTCAATCACGCTGCCAACAAAAGAAGGTGGTCTTGGAGTTAAATGCCTTTTAGACTGGAACAAGTCCCTTATCCTACTGCACCTCACACGCATCCTGCATGCCAATCCTGTCTCACTATGGGCTCGATGGGTCCAGACCACAGTCCTAAAAGGGAAATCTATCTGGAAAATTGGCACTCCCACCGATTGCTCTTGGATTTGGAGGCAGATCCTCAAATTGAGACCCATTGCCCAGTAGCACTTGCGATACATAGTTGGACCTGGGAACAGATTTAGCCTATGGTATGATCCCTGGCTCAATGATATTCCCATCAATCCTACCCAATCCCTTCTTGCAAGCTCCTTAATTCCAGCCAATGCAAAAGTTGAGGTCATAATTCGTGACTCAAATTGGTTTCTCCCTCAATCAAACCACCATGAAGTCATTCTGTTTCGCCAATCCATTTCAGCTGCTCCTGTTCCTTCAGGCCCAATCGACTCCATCCTTTGGACTTCTAAAGATATCCTTAATATCAAGACCCACGATATTTGGGATAGTATCCGTTACAAGCAAAATAGAGTCGACTGGTATAAGATTGTTTGGAATAAGCTCCATGTTCCACGGTACTCTTTCTTACTTTGGCTTGGATTTCTAGGTAGAACACCAACGAATGACATCACGAAGGGTTATTCAGGCCGGGTTTTCAACTGCCCCTTATGCAACAAGTGTCCAGAAACTTTCAACCACCTCTTCTTCACTTGTGAGTACTCCACAATTATCTTGCACGCTGCTTTCTCATTGGGGGATTGGTCCCCCTTCCCCTTGAACTGGACCGACTTAACTACCAAGATCAACACCTTCAGAGGAAGGAAACTTTCCAAACAAATAATGGGGCTCTCCCTTGCGGTAGCCTTCTACAAAGTCTGGGAGGCAAGGAACAAGAAATTACATTCCAATACACTCACTCCCCCTCACTGCCTCACAACTGATGTTATCCATATTATCAAATCTAGGTTGTCCACCTCTTTTGCCTTTAACCAAGCCACTAGCTCTTGCCCTTTCTACTGCAACTGGCTTATGTTTGTATGAGCTTGAGGCTGGTGCTGTAGTGAGGTGGGCGAGCATGAGGCTGGTATTGTTGCTATGCAATGGGCAACAGCTCATGGATAAGTGCATGAGGTTGGTATTGTTGCTATGTATGAGGCTGGGGTGGCTAGATGCTGGTCTTGACCTGTTCGGAGTTTGGTCTCGTATGTACTGCTGCTTGCAATCTTAATTGGTTGGTGACTCCCATGGGGGACAGGTGAAGTGCTAGTCTATTATGGGCGAGAATGAGGCTTCGAGCAAGCAGGTTTGTTTTTGGCTTCAGGCGATCATGGCTTCGGGTGAGCAGTGCTTGGGGCGAGCAAGGCTTCGGACGAGCTGGCTTAGGGCGAGCATAGCTTGGGGCGAGCAGGGCTTGGGGCGAGCAAGGCTTGGGGCGAGCTTGGCTTCAGGCAAGCATGTGGTGGTCAATGGTAAGCCCAAGGTATGGCTTCAGTCCAGCATGTGGTTCCGGGCAAGCATGTGGTGGTCTATGGTAAGCCCAAATTATGGTTTCGGGCGAGTATGTGGTTTCGAGCGAGCTTGGAAAGATTGAGGCTTCGGGCGAGTAGCTGCTGCTTTTCGAGTGGTGGACGAGCTGGGTCGGTAAGTTCGGCTGCTCTCAATTTGTTCAAATTACTGTAATTTGTTGTTAGTTTAACTTTTATTTTGGGATCTCTTCCATGTATCATATCATTATCTATACTTCTTAGATGATGATACTATATTCTGGGGTATGCCCCTTAGCCATTGTATTTGGTCCTTTTTATACAAACAAACAAACTTAGCAAAAAAAAATAAAAAATTGAAGCATTACTGGTGATAGTTTCCTTTACCTTTCCCACACATAGCTCTGAGGTGGATTCCCCAAAGCCTAAACATGTTCTGTCAGTGACACTTCTCTGAGTAGAGATCAGGGAGTACATGGATGAAGGATATTTATTCCATGTAGAGATTGTCTTCTCTAGTTCCTCAATTTTAGAGGTTAGACTTGACTCTCTTTGTTCATTGAGCTCATTGGTCTGTTTTAAGAGCTTATTCTCAACTTCAAACTTAGAGAGCGAGTCAGTACTTAAAAGGGTTGTTTCTAGTTCTTCTTGAACTTTCTCTTTCTCCTTTTGAAGAAGTGAATAGTCCTTAGACAAAACTCTAAACAATTTCATGTATTGATGCAGATCAGATGTTATGCCATGCAGTGCAGTTCTTAAATCATCAATGTCTACATCAGGAGAGTTGAAGTCAAAAACCTCATCTATACTTACTTCATTATTGTTGGAGTTCTATTTGTCCTTTGCATGCTTGGTCATCAGGCAAAGATTTGCCATTTGAGGATCTTCATCATCTCCAGATTCAAGAGTTGAATCATTGTCTAAGTCACTCCACGATCCTCCAGCTACAAGGCCTTTGTCTCTCTTCTGAGGTCTTTTGTTGCCTTTGAATTCCTTCTTTGGATGCAATTTCTTCTTTATTTCTTCTCTAAGAGGTTTGTTACAGTTACCAATGAAATGGCCAGGCTTCTTGCAGTTGTAGCATAAATCATTTATCTGCTCCTGGCTGCTGTAGTTGTTGACTTTCTCTGGCTTGCTGATTTTGCCTTGACGCATGAATCTTCTGAGTCTTTTTACTAGCATTGCAAAGTCCTCATCGTCGTCTTCATCATAGTCAGAGTCAACTTCAATGTTGACTTTGGAGGTGTTTTCAGTTGCTTTGAGAGCAACACCTTTATCCTTCTTTTTTCTTTCAGATAGAGTTTTTGCTCGTTGAGTCAGCTCACGTTCGTATGTAAGAAGGTTGCCATCTAACTGTTGAACAATCATTTCATGTAGATTCCTTGACTCTCTAATGGTAGTGGTTTTGGCATTCCACTTGCTTGGTAAGGCTCTCATGAACTTTATGATTAGAACTTTGTTTGGATAGATCCTTCCATAGGCTCGTAGAGAGTTGATCAGAACATTGAATCTCTCATAGGTGGCAGTGCCGTTTTCTCCTTGAACGTGTGCAAACATCTCATATTGCTGAGCCAAGAGAGATTGTTTGGTTTCTCTGACTTCTTCTGTTCCTTTATGCATGATGAGCAATGCTTCCCAAACCTCCTTTGCTGTTTTGCTGTTGACCACGTTTTCAAACAGATCATCTGTGACGCCCCCAAAATAGGTATACATCACCCATCTTGAGTCGCTAGATACATGGTACATAAATTCAAATACAACTTAATTATACAACAATCGTGTAAAATACGACAAAACATAGCTGAGAGTTTAAACAAGAATATTGTCATCTAGACAATATCCACACTCAATGGTGTCCTCATTACAATTATTATCACATTATTCCGTAGAATAGTGTGGACTACTAAAGCCATTTATCCTGGACCATCACACTATTCCCCGACTCGTCCCAGCTATATTCTCATTTCCTGAAGAGAACAATGAAAGAAAGGGTGAGCTCAAATAGCCCAGTAAGAAATATTATGACTAAGATAATGCATAATAAATTGTCCTTAGCCTTCAACAGTATAACAACTGATAGAATACAATAGACAAGAAGTTTTAGATCAACAACTGCAGCGAAAACAAGCAATCCATTACAAGAGTCAAGTAGAGCATAAAATCTACTATCTTCTATTATTTAAAAAGTTTTTCATCAACTTTGTCGCTGAGACTCAACTTAATAAATAAAATAGAATCATCCCTGCACCACAGCCAAGGATATTCATGTAATCATCATTGGTCATGATTATACCGAATAATCCCTGGTCATAATCATACCAACAACTGTCCATTAATGAACTACAGGCCAATGAGGACTTTTACCACATCATTCGCCACATTACTGTCATGATTATACCGAATAATCCCTGGTCATAATCATACCAAGTACATCTATGCAAATAAGCCAAAGATGACTTTCATCACAATATAAGCATGAGGATGATGATAATGACATAATAATTCAATAAAACAAGTTCAAGGATAAATTTTAAAGATTTATAATTTAATTTATCCAGGAATCAATAACGTCCAAATTGTCAACATGATACTGCTTTGTAGAGTAAAATTCAAGAATAATATTCATGAACCAAAAATAATTTGGACAGATAAGAAATATATTTTTTGGGTGAATAGTACCCCGTGAATAGTACTTCGGGAATAATACACCGTGAATAGTATCCCGACACGAAAAGTGTCCCGAATACCAGAGTGAATGATTCTAGAGTGAATAGTAACTCATGAATAGTACTCTGACACGAAAATTGCCCCGAATACCCGAGTGAATAATACTACAATGAATAGTAACTGGTCAATAGTAACACGTGAATAGTAACTTGTAAAAGAAAAAATACCAAAGAAAATGATATTTCATGACGAATACAAAAGAAATGATATCTTATAAAAGTATAATAGAATATACGAAACTGCAAATGGATTTTCACCCGTCATGCGGTAATCCACGTAGACAGATCTTTTCCACAATTTAATAAAGAATGAATAGGAAGGATCATTCACCATGCATGCAGTAATCCACATAGACAGGTTATTCCAATAGAATAATAAAAATGGAACCAGGTCATGCGTAATCCGCACAGACAGGATATTCCAACACAATAATAAAGAATGGAACCAGGTCATGCGTAATCCGCACAGACAGGATATTCCAACAGAATAATAAAGAATGGAACCAGGTCATGAATAATCTACACAGACAGGATATTCCAACAGAATAATAAAGAATGGAATAACAACAAAATTCACCAGGCATGCGATAGACCGTACAGACAGGTTATTCCAACAGAATAATAAAGGTTGGAAAAACAGAAGAATTTCACCATGTATGTGGTACTTCACATAGACAGGTTATTCCAACATAATAATAAAGAGGAATAACATAAGAATTTCACCATGTATACGGTACTTTGCATAGACATGTTATTCTAACATAATAATAAATAATGGAATAACAGAAGAATTTCACCATATATACGGTAGTCCGCGTATACAGGTTATTCTAACAGAATAATAAGGAATGGAATAACAATAGCTCTCTTCATGAATACGAAAGAAATAATACCCCTTACCTTAGAAGAAAACTGGATACTGGAATAGTGAGGTAGCAGACTTCTCTTCTTCTTTCTCTCTATAATTTCTCTCTATAAAATTGCTCTATATCTTTAGTGAATTGGTGAGAAATGAAGGAAGAATGAGCTTCTATTTATAGGAAAATATAGTTTCGATAATTGCTAGTTTTGGGATTCAAAATATTATAGTATAATACCTTCCTCTTTTCCTTCATTTTTAATTTAGTCCTGCAAGTATTATCAAACTTGCACCACCTCCCCTAATAGTAAATCATGTGAATCAATAGTTCTAGACATGTGAAAATACGAATTACAGTATAGTACCTCCATCTATACCTCCATTTTTAACTTAGTCATGCAAGTGTATAAATCTTGCACCAACTTCCCTAATAGTAAATGAATGTGAATCAATAGTACACACATGTGAACAAATAGTTATAATCATGTGAATCAATAGCAATTAATTGCTCATTTATCCGGTTAATTACCCGATTGGTTAATATAACCTCCAGACATCAATTATTATCGAAATAAATGTTGATTTTCACTAACACTAATAATTCCAACACAATGGAACTATCAATTTCATCTTTAATCAACATGAACTTATTCATCATTAATATTATAATTCACAATATTTAACAATCAGGTCGTTCCCTAGAAAGAGGGGGCTTTCCGATAAGGATTTCTCCCTATTGGCGCGCAATTAGGTGACCAAACCTCTCCTCGACAGAACTTTCTAGACATCGTTAATATTGCAAATAATAATATGAATAACTTTGTCGTCTCAATTATTGATTTAATAATATTATGCAGATGATATTGTGACAATAATTGAATCAATAATATGAGAGATATGATGCAGTAATTACTGTAGCAATAATTGAGTATAACTGAGTGACTTCTTACGTAAGCATCAATAATCAACACCGTGTGCCACTATGCATCCACGCGTATTACTGTACTTTTACTATTGAGTAGTTCAACAGTTTTAACGGTAACACTCGCCGTTATTTTTAATAAAAGATAATTCTACCGTTTTCTAACTACGACAATACTTCTGTTGTGGGTCCACCAATGATTGTACCGTTGTACGAATATTCCCCGACCAATTGAATATTATATAACAACTTGCTTATTTGCAAAATTTATAAATATTACCCACAACTATAACATTATATCAAATCCACACCATAATATTTAAAAAAAATATTTCGAGAAATTTAGGTCTTTATTCATAAAATTTGGGGTCTCACAATCTCCCCTCCTTATGAAATTTCGCCCTCGAAATTTACGTACGTACCTGGTATGCCAAAAATGTGAGGATACCTTGACTTTATTTTAGATTCTAACTCTTGAGGTATAACCTTTGAGTGTTGAATACGATCTTTCTTATCCAAGATTTTAACATGTATCTCCCCATACGTTAAATCTTCTGCTATCTCGTCTAGTTCTAATTTAATAATGTGGTTCGGGTCATCCACATATTTACGTAACATCGATACTTGAAAAATGTTATGAACACGCGACATATTTGGCGGTAAAACGAGCCTATAGGCCACAATTCCTACTCGATCGAGGATTTCAATGGGATAATTAAATCGAGGGTTGAGATTTCCTCTATTCATCGATTCTTGGTTCTAGAATAACGCACTCTTGAACCTTCTTCTTCACATTCATCAGCTCTGAGTATGTAGCTTGAGCGGCTTTAACTTTATCAATTAAAGTCTATTCTACTCGTATATTCGTTATCTTCACGTGGGTCTCTAGAGTCTTTAACTCTATCTTCATCATTTGTAAGTTATACGAAATGGGTTTTTGTGTTAACAACATTGCACTCGTAAACACATACGATCTTCTACTCAACGCGTCAGCTACCACGTTCGTTCTTCCACAATGATATCAAATGGTATAGTTGTAGTCTTCAACAGCTCGAGCCAACATCTTTGGCGCATGTTACGTTCGTTTTAGTTGAAGAAATATTTGATGGTTTTAGAAATGGGTTTTGTACTAGGGTCAATACAAAATTCGATTTCATATTCTAGGGTTAGGCTAAGAAGTCTTCAAGAATAAGTCAGGAAATTTATTAACAATAGAAATATCATTCAAAACTGTGACTCTCATCCAAGACTTGGATAACACGCCACATTGATACCTATTAACTTGCCACCGTCATTCACAGCGTTGCCTACGGAAAGTCTGGCTTCGGTACATTCCACATAAGGAAGTCACCAGATAAAGGCTCAGGGTTCTTTACTTATGGCTTAATATGATAGTGATTAACTTTAGTGCTTTGGTTACTTGAATTCGCATAACAGGTTGGTTAGGAATATGAAAGCTAACAACCTTACGAAAAGCATGATGAGTAGATAACCAATCGATTCCTAAAATCACATCAAAGGCAAGTATTTTCAAAGAGATAAGATCGGCAGGTAACGTGAAAGTGTAGATTTGAATCAACAAGATTAATAAACAGTGGAGGTAACGTAGGTTTCTACTAACGAAGTTTCAACCAATAAGTCAAAGTCTAACTTCTCTGGGGTCAAATTTAAACGTTGAGTGGAAGAAAGAGAGATAAAAGAATGGGTAGAACCGGTATCTAATAAGGTATAGATTTTGCAAGAATTTATAATTAACTAACCCGTGCTAACCTCGTTCGAGTCACTCGCTTTTTGAGAAGTCACGAAAAATGCTCTTCCTGAAACCACTGACTTAGTTTTGTCCGTATCTGTCTTTGGTGCCACCGTCCCAGCTGGACTTGACTTTGGTGCACGACAAAATCGGGCTAGGTGACCTTCTTTTCCAAAATTGTAACATTCTTTGGACTGCATCATGCAGTTTGGACTGATATGTTCCTCCCCTTCTCATTTGAAGCATACAATTGGTGGTCGTTCTCCTTCCTTGAAAACGGGTGTTGGTGCTGCTGTCTTTCCATCTTGTTGAACCTTCTCTTCTTGAAATTTCCACTCCTATTATCTTGGCCATGATTACCACCGAAGTGGTTACCATTCTTGGCATTATAATTTCCTCCACGATGGTTATCATTGTTCCGATGGCCGTTGCCACCGGTATGATTATTATCGTGTTGTTGGTTGTTGCCTTTTGGTTGTGCTGACTCATTATCGTACTACAATAACTGAGCCCTATTCACAACATCTGAATATAAACAAAGTTTGTGAGAAATGAGGTATTAACGTATATCAGGTTTCAAACCTCTTAGAAAGATTCGTGTCATTCACTCCTCATTATCGACCAAATGGGATGTAAACAGGGATAACTCCGCAAATTTAGCCTCGTATTGCGACACGGTCATATTGTTTTGCTCCAACTTTATAAACTCCACCTCCTTCATGTGACGAATACTTTTGGGAAAGTACTTGTCGTTGAACAGCTCTTGGAACTTCTCCCAAGACATCTTGAGTGCGTCAGGCTGGGTATATTTTACAGATTCCCACCAATAATCTGCCTCTTCACGCAATATAAAGGTGGCAAAAGGAACCTTTTGCTCCTTGGAGCATCCCAAGACATCAAATATCTTGATGATCTGCTTTAACCACGTCACTGCCTTAAGTGGTTCTGGCTTTCCCAAAAACTCCGACAGTCCCAGCTCCTTGAACATGCTTAGCGATGACCATCCGAGAGTTGTCAGTGTTTCCTCCTACGTTTCGAATAGGAGTCTCTCTCGCCTGATGTTGCATGAATTGCATAAAGCCTCTGAACATCCCATCGTTCATCATCTGATCGGTGTTGTTGTTTACCTGAGGATTATTGTCTTTCTGTTGCACATTATCCTGGGTATTGATCGTTGGTGACTCAACGGTCTCATGTGCTTCATTGCTGATCTCAACATTTTTGGATGCCATTTTCAAATACTGGCACAAAACAAGGGTTAATTGACATGCCACATATTATCCCTATACTCTGACCGACCACTTAAATAACAAATAAACTTAGGTAGGTTATACTAGCGAAGTAATTCCCCGTCTCTCCCCTCCTAGTTCTTGTCTCACATCTCAGCCAGGGATCATATCCCTAAGCTTTTATAACAACTGTGACGCCACCAAAATAGGTATACATCACCCATCTTGAGTCGCCAGATACATGGAACATAAATTCAAATACAACTTAATTATACAACAGTCGTGTAAAATACGACAAAACATAGCTGAGAGTTTAAACAAGAATATTATCATCTAGACAATATCCACACTCAATGGTGTCCTCATTACAATTATTATCACATTATTCCGTAGAATAGTGAGACTACTAAAGCCATTTATCTTGGACCATCACTCCATTCCCCGACTCGTCCCAACTATATTCTCATTTTCTGAAGAGAACAATGAAAGAAAGGGTGAGCTCAACTAGCCCAGTAAGAAATATTATGATTAAGATAATGCAGAATAAATTATCCTTAGCCTTCAACAGTATAACAACTAATAGAATACAATAGACAACAAGTTTTAGATCAACAACTGCAGTGGAAATAAGTAATCCATTAGAAGAGTCAAGTAGAGCATAAAATCTACTATCTTCAATGATTTAAAAAGTTTTTCATCTACTTTATCGCCGAGACTCAGCTTAATAAATAAAATCAAATCATCCCTGCACCACGGCCAAGGATATTCGTGTAATCATCAATGGTCATGATTATACCGAATAATCCCTGGTCATAAATGTACCAACAACTGTCCATCGATGAACTACAGGTCAATGAGGACTTTTACCATATCATTCGTCACATTACAGTCATGATTATACCGAATAATCCATGGTCATAATCATACCAAGAAAATCTATGCACGTAAGCCAAAGAAGACTTTCATCACAATATAAGCATGAGGATGATGACAATGACATAATAATTCAATAAAACAAGTTCAAGGATAAATTTTAAAGATTTATAATTTAATTTATCCAGGAATCAATAACGTCCAAATTGTCAACATGATACTGTTTTGTAGAGTAAAATTCAAAAATAATATTCATGTACCAAAAATAATTTGGACAGATAAGAAATATATTTTTCGGGTGAATAGTTTCCCATGAATAGTACTTTAGAATTAGTACCCCGTGAATAGTACCCCTACACGAAAAGTGTCCCGAATACCCGAGTGAATGATACTAGAGTGAATAGTAGTTGGGTGAATAGTAACTCGTGGATAGTACTCCGGCACAAAAAGTGCCCTGAATACCCGAGTGAATAATACCAGATTGAATAGTAACCGGGTGAATAGTAACTCGTAAAAGAAAAAATACCAAAGAAAATGATATTTCATGACGAGTACAAAAGAAATGATATCTCATACAAGTAAAATAGAATATACGAAACTGCAAATAGATTTTCACCCGGCATGCGGTAATCCATGTAGATAGATCATTTCTAGAATTTAATAAAGAATAAATAGGAAGGATCATTCACCATGGAAACGGTAATCCACATAGACAAATTATTTCAACAGAATAATAAATAATGGAACCAGGTCATGCGTAATCCGCACAGACAAGATATTCCAACACAATAATAAAGAATGGAACCAAGTCATGCGTAATCCGCACAGACAGAATATTCCAATAGAATAATAAAGAATGGAACCAGGTCATGCGTAATCCACACTGACAGGATATTCCAACAGAATAATAAAGAATGAAATAACAACAGAATTCTCCAGGCATGCGATAGACCGCATAGACATGTTATTCCAATAAAATAATAAAGAATGGAATAACAGAAGAATTTCACCATGTATACGATACTTCGCATAGACAAGTTATTCCAACATAATAATAAAGAATGGAATAACAGAATAATTTCACCATGTATGCGGTACTTCGTATAGACAGGTTATTCCAATATAATAATAATAAATGGAATAACAGAAGAATTTCACCATGTATACGGTAGTCCGCATATACAGGTTATTCGAACAGAATAATAAGGAATTAAATAACAATAGCTCTCTTCATGAATACGAAAGAAATAATACCTCTTACCTTAGAAGAAAACTGGATACTGGAATAGTGAGGTAGCAGACTTCTCTTCTTCTTTCTCTCTATAATTTGTCTCTATAATATTTGCTCTATAGCTTTAGTGAATTGGTGAGAAATGAAGGAAGAATGAGCTTCTATTTATAGGAAAATATAGTTTCGATAAATGCACGTTTTGGGGCTCGAAATATTACAATATAATACCTTCCTCTTTTCCTTTATTTTTAATTTAGTCCTGCAAGTATTATCAAACTTGCACCACCTCCCATAATAGTAAATCATGTGAATCAATAGTTCTAGACATGTAAAAATATGAATTACAGTATAGTACCTTAATCTATACCTCCATTTTTAACTTTGTCATGCAAGTATTATCAACCTTGCACCAACTCCCCTAATAGTAAATAAATGTGAATCAATAGTACACACATATGAACAAATAATTATAATCATGTGAATCAATAGCAATTAATTGCTCATTTAGCCGGTTAATTACCCGATTGGTCAATATAACCTCCAGACATCAATTATTATCGAAATAAATGTCGATTTTCACTAACACTAATAATTCCAACACAATGGAACTATCAATTTCATCTTTAATCAACACGAACTTATTCATCATTAATATTATAACTCATAATATTTAACAAACAGGTCATTCCCAGGAAAGTGGGGGCTTTCCGATAAGGATTTCTCCCTATTGGCGCGCAATTAGATTATCTAACCTCTCCTTGACAGAACTTCTAGATATTGTCAATATTGAAAATAATAATATGAATAACTTTATCGTCTCAATTATTGATTTAATAATATAACATATTATACAGATGATACTGCGACAATAATTGAATCAATAATATGAGAGATATGATGCAGTAATTACTGTAGCAATAATTGAGTATGACTGAGTGACTTCTTACATAAGCATCAATAATCAATATCGTGTGCCACTATGCAACCACGCTTATTATTGTACTTCTACTATCGGGTAGTTCAATAATTTTAACGGTAACACTCGCCGTTATTTTTAATAAAAGATAATTCTGTCATTTTCTAACTACGACAATACTTCCGTTGTGGGGTGCCCCAATGATTGTGTCATCGTACGAATATTTCCTGTTAAAATGAATATTCCCCGACCAATCGAATATTATATAACAACTTGCTTATTTTGCAAAATTTGTAAATATTACCCACAACTATAACATTATATCAAATCTACACTATAATATTCAAAAAAAATATTTTGATAAATTTAAATCTTTATTCATAAAATTTGTGGTCTCACATCATCTTCTAAGGATTGGAATAAAATGTTTTTGGCATTTCTATTGAGTTGAACATCTCTTTTCTCGTTTTCTGTCCATTCTCCTTTAACCTTGATATGTATCTTGTTTGGGTCGTCTGTAGTTGGTGCAAGCTTTGTAGGAATGTAGGGCCTATTTTGAACAGTTTCAAATAGATCTTCATATATTGAATCCATATATGCTCGCATCTGAACATTCTAGTTGGCGAATTTATCTTTGTTGCACATAAGTGGCTTGTTACCTCCTCCAGTCTTTAATTCGCTTGGTAAGTACCATTGGATCTACTTAAGCTTTGTAGGCTATAGAATAGAACCTGCTCTAATACCAATTGTTAGTTCCCGGAGGCACAATAGTTATCTAGAAAGGGGGGTTGAATAGATATTTAAAAATCTTTTCGATTTACTTTGTTAGTTTTGATAATGATTCAAACATAGCGGAATTAAGATTTGTTTTATCTCCCTTTTTAGATACAGGGAGTTAATGAGAGTGAGACAGTTATAACAGTTATAGCAGTTATAGAAAGAATGCAATAGACACAACAATTTTAAGTGGTTCAGAGCACTTAAAGCTCCTAGTCACTCTTCTACTCCTTGAGTAGGAAATCCACTAAGGATGTCTTTTACACTTTTTGAATCTCACAGATTCCTTCTAGACCAGCAATATAGGAACTTCTTAGTTCAGTCTTGAACTCTACAAGTCCATCAGACTTGGTTCTTCACAGTTCACTTTAGAACTCTTCAAGTCCTTCTGACTTGGAACTTCTTACTTCACTTGTTTGGCAGTTGTTGACCTCTTAATTGATGCTACTCAGTTGCCGTTAAGCTCTTATTTGAAAGAACTGAGTAGCTGAGCAAGCTTTCTCTTTTTCTCAGATCGTAGAGTTGAGCGTTGAGTGTTCTTCTAGATTTTGTTCAATACTTGCTTACTTTATCCTCTGCAGATCTTTTGCATATATGTGATCTTTGAAATCTGTTCGTTAAAGCTATATGTTGAAGAATTAAATGCTTTTGACATTTCTGAACTTTGATGGAGACTTTTTTGTATATCTTCTGAATTGCATTCTGGCCCACTGACATAACAGACTGCTTTCTCACCTAATACCTGAAAAGGTGTTTTCCTCTGACCCATGGTCCTTTCCTTAGCTTCTTTAATACGTTTCTTTGTTGTATACTAAGGATATCTTCCATGTCATTGGGACTGGCAAAGACTTCAACGTTTATAATCTTTTCCACATTTTTTGGGATTTATCTTTAAACAAATGTGCAAGGTTCGATGCTTCTGACATAGACATATGATGCTCTACGATTCTGATCATGGTGACTTGCCACCTTGATGCTTGATCCGTTACTTAGCAGACAAAAGCACTACAATTTCTCTTAAGGGCTTAGCACACTACGATCTTCACTTGCTTGTCTTGCAGACTCTACATTTTTTAGATCACACTACGATCTCTAAGTTGGCTTCGACAAACGTCTGGACCACTCTACGATTTTTGGAGAGGCCCTTCAAAGCAGACATACTACGATTCTTGATGCTCTATGATTCTGCCTTGGCTTCTGCAAACTCTTGATCAACTCAATAGACTACGATTTTATTGACGCCTATCTATTACATTTCAAGACATAGATCAACATACCATCTTTGATCTCTTTATCTATACATTTACTTATAAAAAGATAAACATTTAAAGCTTAGATCAACATAACAAATTTGATCTATTACTAAGTCCTTGTACATATATTCTTTGAAGGACTTTACATATAATCATGAGCATTTACTTTAAACATCAAATCAAAATATGCACTCTTCCAACAAAGTATTCTCCTCCTCGATCAGATCAAAGAATCTTAATACTCTTTCTAGTTTGCTTATCTATTTCACTTCTGAACTCTTTGAACTTTTTAATTGATTCAGATTTGTATTTCATTAAATACACATATCCAAACCTTGGGTGATCATCAGTGAAAGTAATAAAACAAGAATACCCTCTTCTTGCATTCGTTGTCAGAGGTCCACATACATCTGTGCGAACTAACACTAACAACTCTGTAACTCTTTCTCCTTTTCCACCAAAAGGAGATTTAGTTATTTTGCCCATGAGACAAGATTCACAAGTTGGATATGATTCATAATCAGATAGCTCTAAGAGTCCATCTTTATGCAACTTGGATAATCTTGTTTCATTAATATGACCAAGTTTATAGTTCCATATAAAGGTATAATTTACATCACCGCTTTTCCTTTTATTAGTTTGTTCAATTTGAAGTATATTTTTCATGCAAGTCAAGTATATAAAGTCCATTTCGCAAATTACTAACACCACATAAAACTTTATTATTTTAAATAGAACAACTGTTTTTCTTTATTATAATGTCAAAACCATCCATATCCAATACAAGAATTGAAATAATGTTTTTAATAAGTGACAGAACAAAATATCAATTATTTAATCTAATGGACTTGCCCATAGGCAATGCTAAATAATAAGTCACTGCAGCTAATGCAGCAGCCTTTGCTCCATTTCCCACTTGTAGGACGACCTCATATGTGACCAGTCCTTCCATATTATTACATATGTGAGAACCACAGCCGGTATCCAATACCAAAGTAGAAGATTTACTTTCAAAAAAAATAATTTCAATCATAAAAAATCCTTGATAAGGATTCGAAGCTTCTCCAAGCATCTTCTGCTTTTGCTCTGCAAGATAATCCTTGCAGTTCGTCTTCCAGTGACCCAGCTTATTGTAATGGAAGCAAATTCCTTTGCTAGCTGGATCAGGTTTCTTTTGATCCTTCACTTTTTCCTTACCCTTAACCTTCTTGGATTTCTTCTTTTGAGAAGATACCTTGGGCCTTTTCCTTTTCTTGGAACAATCATCCACCATTAAGACCTAGTCCTTCTTGGATGAGAAGTGACATTCAGCAGTTTTCAACATGTTAAGTAATTCAGGTAAGCTGACATCTAATTTATTCATGTAAAAATTCACAACAAATTGTGAGAAGGTGTCTAGGAGTGACTACAAGACTAAATCTTGACTCAACTCCGCATCCATGACGAACCCAAGCTGTCCAAGACGTTCAATCAGATTGATCATCTTTAAGACATAAGTCTCAACGGTAGTACCCTCGGTCATCCGAGATCAGAAGAGCTCCTTAGATATTTTATATCTAGCAGTCCTACTTTGCTCACTATACAGCTCTTGCAGGTGCAGTAGCATAGTAGGAGCATCCATGGTTTCATGCTGACGCTGAAGCCCGTTACTCATAGATGTGAGCATGATGCATTAAGCCACAGATGCATCATCTTGCCACTTTTTAAAAGTACCAATCTCTTCCTCAGAGGCTGTCTCTACAACATTTGCAGGTACAGGTGAATTTAGGACATAAGAAATCTTTTCAATAGTGAGAACAATTCTCAGATTTCTTAACCAGTCTGTGTAATTCGGTCTAGTCAGTTTGTTAGCATCAAGTATGCTATGCAGTGAAATTAATGAATGTGACATTTTCAAATTCTACATGTAAAAAGACAATAATTTAGCAAACATTCATTTAATTAATTTCCAAAATAAATTAGGTTTTATTTTAAATCGGTATCTCCCACTATTTTCTTCAAACTATATTACCCTCATTATATAGTTCGACAATATCTAATTAAAGATTTTCTGGTGAGAATAAGGATCTCATTTCAAATGTATATAGCCTTGTGTGTGCACAACAAACTATATATAAATAAATAGGTAGACAACTCTTGTCAATTATATCATCATATAACTCCTTATATTTTTCCTCTTAAATCATAATGGTCAAGTGTGTGCACATTTGAACTAAAATGATTTAGGTTAAGTCGTACCCAGCGTTTCCATATAAGTAAAAAGAAAACTACAGCCCTTATGTGTGCACAACAAAGCGGTAATGTTCAATTCCTTGTAAACATCAAATGTAATAAAAACAGTATCTCAAATATTTAATACTTATCTCGTGTGTGCACAACAAACTCATATTAAATATTTAATGCTATATTATTTTTATCATGCTAGAAGGCGACGTTCGATATTCCAAATATCTTTGAACGTTACAACATAATATAATATCTTTGAGGGGTTTGTTATTATTAGTCGCATCTTGTTTAGCGCGCATGCACACACACACACACACACACACACACACACACACACACACACACACACACATATATATATATATATATATATATATATATAAAATACGCGTCATATTATTAAATATGCGAAGCATGTTTGCATAATATATAATATATATAATACTAGCATGCATATTATAGAATATTATATTCTACCCATATTGATTATGGGCGTTTATTCTAGTTTGGTTCACTAGCCACCAAGTGAACCAAAAGGTTAAACCCTACGGTGCAAGAATAAACATTTAAATATAAATATTACATTTAAATCCGGGCTCCATTACAAATGGGTCTTCGAGCGCTCCTTTCTCTTTGATCTCCGGTTCTTCGAAAATAAATTATAACTAATCCTATTACAATTAAACTATTTAATTTAAATAGATATCTTGATCAGCAATCAAGGAGAAGTACATAGGAGAGAGATAGAATTTACATCAAGAAGAAAACTAGAAAAGACAAGGTACGCAAACCACATTTAATAAAATTTCTTGGCTTGCATCACCGTTAGACAACTTGCGAGGTGACTTGCTGCCATAAAACACCACATTTGACGAAGTCATAAGGTTAATACATTTCTTTTGGCAATCAAATACTGTCCCGTAATTGAATAACCAATCCATTCCTAGTATAACATCAAATTCCCCAAGTTTAATTGGTATCAAATCTACCATCATCTCGTGGCCATTTATATCCACTGTAAGACCCAACTTTTATGAATAAAGATTTAATTTCTTTAATTATTATTTTTGAATAATAAGGTGTTGATTGGATATAATTCTTTAGTTATGTGTGAAATGTGCAAATTTTGCAAAGTAAATAAGTGGTTATAAAATATTCGTTTTGTCGGGGAATATTCGTTATGGTCGGGGAATATTCGTTTTGTCAGGAATATCCATACGACGGCACAATCATTTGTGGACCACATAACAGAATAACTGTCGGATATAGAAAGCAACAGAAATAACCTTTTTATAAAAATAACAGCAAAACTTTTACCGTTAAAAACTGTTGAAATACCCGGTGATAAAAGTACAGTAATACACATGGTTGCATAATGTCACACGATATTGCTTAGTATTTCTGATTATTGATTCTTACGTAAGAAGTCACTCAATAATTGATACAGTAAAAGTGTACAGTTTTTCATATTATTGATGCAATAATTGCTGCAGTGATAATTGTATAGTATTTTACATTATTGATTCGATAATTGTCACGACACAGTAACTTATATTGTTGAATTAATAATATTGGATAGAATTATTGATAATGTCTAGAAAGTTCTTTTGAAGAAAGGGGATAGGTCATATAATTACGCGCCAGTAAAGAGAAATCCTTATCAGAAAGCCCCTTCTTTCCTGAGAACGATCTGGTTATCAATATTGTGAATCTATAATATTAATTTGAAATAATTATTGAAGAATTGTAAATAACTGATGAATTTGGTAAGTAAATATTTCTTTAAATTTTGATATAAATGGAGGAATTTTAGAATGAGACAATTGTCGGAAGTTTGTTATATTTTCTATGAAACCATATTTATCTTCTCCGATGGTATATTTATTTAAATATATTATTATAATATTACATTATCATAATATCATGTGATAATATAATAGTAATTTAAGTGGTAATATTATTGTATTTTTGGACATGTGAATTAAATGGAGTGAAGAAGATCAAATTGAATTTGAATTAGTTTTCAAATTGAATTTGAATTCTTTTATTTTAAAAAGAAAAAACGTGTGTTAAATGGTGGAGTAAGGAAATTAGCTTTGAAAAACTTGGTTTCAAATGAGGTGTGCTGCATTATTTTTCAAAAGTGTGCGTATGTGAATTTTGTCAGAAATGGTGGGCTGGCATTTCTCTATAAATATGGTGCTTAGTTAGAAATTAAATCAAACCAAAATCAGAAGTTCTCTCACTCTCTCTAAAATATCGAGCGTATTTTTGTGAGTATTTAGATACTTTGAGAGTTGATAAGAAGTGCAAGTTTTCTTTAGTATTATATCCGATATTTCAGCCAAAAGTAATATTCTTTTGAGGTAATGGATGTTATTTTTTAATAAATGATATTATTTCTTTTAATATTATTATACCGAAATATTGATATAAATTTTATTGTAAATTTTTACATTTTTATGTCGGGGTTACTATTCACGTATACGACACTATTCATGTATACGATACTATTTACGAATACGACACTATTAACAGAAAATTTAATTTTCTTTTCTTTGTCCAAGATGTCTATTATGGTTACTATCTTTGATTGTATCCATGTTTTGATCTTCATTCTTGAATTTTGCTCCACAATGGTTTATTATGGAGTGTTTTTTAACTTGGATTATCTAAAGTACGAATACCTAATCTTTGTCCTTTTATCTCACTTAATTCATTTTTTTTAAAAATATTTTCATCATCCTTAGTCCTAAATGGTGATATAACTAAATATCTTTGGCCTGTACTGCAAAGATGAATGATTATCTGATTAATATCTTTGGCCCCTAATGCAAAGATAGACATGTGTTGAGATGAACATGACCAACTGGTGATACAAATAAATATCTTTGGCCCATAGTGTAAAGATGAATATTTGGTTCAAGATGTATATTGATTAATGTTACAGGGATAAAATATTGATGATGGACTTTTTAATCATAGAAGATAGTATACTTCATTCTCTACTTAACTCTTCTAATGAATTGTTATTTCTGCTGCGAATAATGATCTAAACTTGTTGTCCATTATATTTTATCTGATTTATTGAAAGCTCCCGATAATTTATTTTTCATTATCTTAGTCATAATATTCTTTACTGAGCTAGTTGAGCTCATCCTTTTCCTTTTTGTTCCATTTTTCTTCTTAGGAGGCGAGAATATAGTTGGAACTAGTCGGGGTGTGGAGTGATGGTTTGAGACAGTTGTTTTAACAGTCCTCACTATTTGTAAAATAGTGTGTCAATAATTGTAATGAGGACTTATTTGAGTTTGAATATTGTTTAGAAGACAATATTTTTATTTAAACTCACATCATATGTGTTGTCGTATTTTGCACCATAATTGTAATAATAAAGTTGTAGTTTTTTTCTGTACCATGTATTTGGCGACTCAGAATGGGTTGTGTGGACCTATTTTGGGGGCGTCACAGTTGATATCAGAGCTTAGGGATATGGTCTCTGGTGGAGATTGGACAATAGAACTAGGAGGGGAGAGACGAGTAAATCTTTCGCTAGTGTGTCCTACCTAATCTTATTTGTTGGTCGGTCAGAATATAGGGGTATTATGTGGTATATTAATTTCTTTAATTAACCCTTGTTTCGTGGCAGTATTTGAGAATGACATCTGAAAATGTTGACATGAGCAAAGAAGCACATGAGACCATTGAGACACCAACAATCAACAACCAAAATAATGTGCATCAGGAAGGCAATATTCCTCCTATAAATAACACCACCGAACAAATGATGAATGATGGGATGTTTAGAAGCTTTTTGCAGTTCATCCAAAACCAGACGAGAGAGACTGCTGTTCAAAATATAGGTGGAAACAATGGTAACTTACGGTTGGTCACTGCTAAGCAATTCAAGGAGTTGGGACCACTGGAGGTTTTAGGAAAGCCGGATCCAATCAAGGTGAAAACATGGGTTATGCAAATTACCAAGATATTTGATGTCTTGGGATGCATGGAGGAACAAAAGGTTCCATTCGCCACCTTTATATTCCGTGGTGAGGCAGACTACTAGTGAGAATCTTTGAAGCGTACCCAGCCTTTCGTACTCAATATGTCTTGGGAAGCATTCTAGAAACTGTTCAATGACAAGTACTTTCCTAAAAGTATTCATCGTATGAAGGAGGTAGAGTTTATCAGATTGGAATAGAACAACATGACTGTGTCCCAGTACGAGGATAAGTTTGTAGAGTTATCCAGGTTTGTACCTCATTTGGTAGAAAATGAGGAACGTATGACGCGGATGTTTCTGAGAGGTCTGAAACCCAAAATTCGTTAATACCTCATTTCTCACAAATTTTCTCTATATTTAGATGTTGTAAAAAGGGCTCAATTATTAGAGCGTGATAATGAGTCTGTTCAACCGGGGGACCACAACCAGGGTCGTACCGGTGGCAGTAGCCATCGGAGTAATGACAACCAACGGGGAGGAAAATATCCGAAAAGAAGCGGTAACCACTCTGGTGGTAATTGCAATCATGATAGTTGTAACGACCGAGAAATTCGGATCTTATGTAAAAATGATTTTATTAAATTAAATAATAATAAAATTATATTATGTGGATATCCTGATGGTTTTCGTTCTATAACCTATTGATGTTGGAATGTCGTAGTATTTGAACTACGTGAAAGATTTAAAGTGTTTGAATTTCCAAGACGAAAATAAAAGTTTTCCGAGAAATTTTCCGAAAAATACTATTCATCGATATTTGCTCGGGATTTATTTTTGAATTTCCGAGAAATACGAAATGGTAGAATATTAAAGTAAGACGGATTATGTAATAATAATCTAGTTATGGAAAATGTAATATTTCGCTTGCGGACTTAATTTAAGAATATTAAGGAAAGCGAAGTATTAATAAGAAAGTATTAACCGTATGATACGCAAGCATTATACGAGGAAAGAAAACGAGTATAATATGAAGTATTATACGAGTTTGTAAGCAGAATGAAATATCGTATATACCAAAGTTATATACGAATTGTAATACGAGAATAATACATAAACATTATGTATATGTATTAAGTAATGTTAATGGACTTGGAAGATTGGTTAACAATTGGTACAAGCCCAAGTAAATTAAATGTTAAGGCCCAATGATGATTAATAAACAAGTTAATGTTTATTAATGCAAAGCCCAAAGGTTAAGATAAATAAGTCCAAGCTAGAAGCCCAATAGTTGTATGATCCATGGAACAAAACCATATTAATATGGTTAATGTGTGGTAACCAAGTATTAAAAAGGGGTAACCAAGTTAAGTGGTAACCAAGTTAAAAGAGTAATGACCAAGCAAAAGATAGATTTTTGTGTTAGCCAAGTAATGAATAGTAAGGAGGTGCATAAGGAGGTGGGATTGGTTTATTGTCCAATTTGCCCTAACCTTGGGAATTCTATAAATAAAAAATGAAGGTTGGTCAATTGTTAGTTGTTCAAACAATCCACACTCTCTCAAAGTGCTTAATTGTTAGGAATATTAAGTTGCAAATAAGCTACTTCCATAAGTCAAAAAGAAGATTACTTATCAAGAACTTCTAAAGTAAGACTTCTTCTCCAATTATCTTCTATCTCTATTCATGATAGGTTGATAAGCAAAGATAAATTAATGAATATGAATGTTAAGAAAAAGAATGTGTAAGTAATGAACTTAAGCCAAATAAGTTGGTAATAAGTCATTTAAGCTAGCACAAGTTATAAACTTATGTGAAGGTATTAAGAACTTGAAATGAGTTTATTAATGAAAGTAAAAGAAATTGTATGATTATATGTATCTATTCTACATGAGCAAAGCTATATGCTAATAACATATATGGATGATAAAGGAGAAACTTTGATGATCATAAGGTCTAAAATGATAAGTTTATAAGTAGTTTATAAATTGACAAGTTATAAGCTTATGAAAGAAATAAGGTAAAATCCAACTTGAACTATAAGTTGTTGGAATTAGCATGTTAAGATGTTAACATTATGAATGAAATTCATTTGTAATATTGAACATATTATAAGAAGGAAGATTTGCCGGAAATTGTACGATTAGACGATAATCGTCGAATTCGTAAATTCCCGGAATGGAAGTCAAATTTTGAGCTTAAGTTTGGAAATGTTATTTTCCCATGGAGATAAGTCATGTTTGTCATTTAAGAGTTGCGGACTCGAAAATGGACGAATTCTGACTTAGAACGAAGAAACGAGCGTTTAACGTTCACGAACGTTTATCGTTTTCGTTAAAAATGAACCAATAGGTGTATTTTTAGCAAACGAAGTCAAATAGATAAAATTCTTGCATGAAAGCGTAGATTACGTAATTTGTGAACCGTAGGCTTTTGAACGAGCCAATTCGGACTTAAAACGAAGAAGTTATGCGTCCGGGAAGTTCACACAAATTAAAAGTTAGAAAAATTTCCTGGTGCACAGAGTTGGCGCCGCGGCGCCAACCCTAAGCCATTTTGTCGCGCCGCAGCGCCACATCTGGGGCTCAGTTACTGCTAACTCGCGCCGCAGCGCGAGATGTAAGTGTAATTCCCGCGCCGCGGCGCCAGACACAGAGTTTGGACAGTAAAGAATAAAAATGAAGAGAAAGGATGGGGATGGTAGGAGATTGAACTAAACCTACCTCAACCAACTTAAAGTAACAATGTTGGGACATTGTTAAGACTTAAAAGTAATGAAGAATGGTTAATATACCAAGTCAAATGAATGTAAAGCGAACGATAAATCGGAACGCATAAGAATGAAATCTAATCTATAATTAGATTGAAATGAAAGGTAAGATATATTCAAATACATACTTGATTATATGTGACCTAATTTAAGGCATTATGTGATCATGTATTGTAGAGACTTGAAAGACTTGAACGTAAAGTAAAATACACAGTAGCAGACGCTAAAGGCAAGTATTCTAACTCTTGTTTCAGTTCAATCTGAACAAGTTTATGATGTTCATGTATCCTTTCGCATGAATTAAAGTATAATGAAGTTAAAGCCAGTTTCTTTGGCTAGACTTAACATATTGAGTGGATTATTGATAATATGTTCATCTGTTATCGAATGCTAGTATCTTTTGTCAACTACTTATAGTTTTCAAAAGAAGACTGAATTGTTAAACAAATGTACATACGTTTAATGGATGTAGTATTGATCAATACAGAGTACAATAGGCTGATCACCTAGAAGTGCTCGTAAGTAATATCGGGCTTACGGACTTAGGTCCGGGTTGTCCTTTTCAAAGAAAGAATGAATGCTCAAGGTCTTTGACCGGGGTGAATGTTTTACTGAATTTATTCATTGTGAAACATTTTGAAAGTAAAGATGAATTGCTATTTTTGAATCATCAATAGTACTTCATAGCTATTGTTCAGTTATCGAAGATATATGATTCATATGTAACAAGCATGTTGTTATTGAAATTGTTATACTTGCTGAGCTAGTCATGCTCACTCTTGCTTGAATCATATGAATGCAGCTAAGACTGAACGTCCTGAAAGATCGAATAAGGATAAAGGAAAAGCTAAGGCAGATTATTAAGCTGTCATGTAATAGTATAGGTCTATTGTTGTAATGTAATGAATATTATGACAAGAGAACCTTTGTAATGGGTTTAGAACTTGGGAAATGTAAATATTGAATTAAATATATATAAGTTACTTTCATTCTTTGAGACTTTCAATTGAATGAATGTATGAATGTTTGTACAGTATAGCACCATCTGTCGGGTGGTAAGATACCCGGATTTGGGGGCGCTACAAGTTGGTATCAAAGCCTAGGTTATAAAACTTAAAGGGAATTAGAACCTTAAGTCATAACCTTAATAAAGAAGTAAAAGAGGAAAGATAACCTTATAAAAATGCATTATAGTATGTTATGTGTTTTTATTTATGTTACTGACATATACTAATCAAACTGTATTGTTTTATTGTAGATGTCAGGAGAAAATGATATGTATAGAAATATACATGTAGTAAGTGAGGATTCGGTTAATCGGGTGGAGATATTACCAAATCCCGTTGAGATAGAGCCAGAAGTGGTAGTAATAGAGTCTGGAGACTCGGACAATTTAGACTATATGTCTATTTTCGATGGCATGCTAGAGGAGGAGGTGGACGTTATGTCCTTTGACCAAGTTCCACCTGCAGAGGAGGTGTCTACGGGGGATTCGATGAAAACATTGTTTATGGCGGTATTGGATAGGAATGTCCATTATTGCCAGGAGGTAAAGGAGTTGAAAGAGGAACTCCAAGCTGTTCGTGAAGATAAGCTTAGCATGGAGGGAATGTGGGAGGAGGAACACGATGATCGTGTTTTAGCTAAGGACAAGGTCCGAGAGCTGAAATGTGAAGTTTTTGAGCTCAAGCAAGAGCTAAAGACTAAACATAGGAGATTGGAGAGGATGTCCTATATACATAGGAGTTCTCATGTGGATTTCCAGCAGCAAGTGGCTGGGTATCCGGTAGAGGCGGGACAGACACGACATACCATTAGTCGGGATGTTATTGCCGGACTGGCCAGCAAAGATTTTGAGAATGCCTTACGGCAGATGTAATCTAGCAATAGCTAGAGTAGAATAGATATGTAAATATTGTGTATCTAGTAGTGACGTAAAACCCTCTTTTGTATAAACAAGGGTAGTCCTTTGTAAATCCCAATTTTTGGAAAGAAATTGCGGGATGGTAATGTAATCAGCTAAGGCTGAATGATGTAAACAATGTAGTGTTATACAACAAGTTATTAATCAATATAAACCTCTTTTATGGAACATATTGGGTAATGAGTATTAGTTATTGTTTTATCACAAATAATAACTAACTCACAAAAAGAAAGTAATAATGATGTGTTGTTTTCTTAACAGCGAAATGCCGCCAAGAAGGGGACAACGAAATCAAGAAGCTAATGTTAACCAACCGGAAGGTGGTCCAGTTAATCCAATGCAAGAATTCGTTAATCTTTTAACGGCTGCATTTAATAGAACAGGGGCTAATGTACCCGTAATTCCTGGAGTAGTACGAGCTACTACTTTTAAGGACTTTAAAAGTGTAGGTCCGCCGGAGTTCAAGGGAACTACGGACCCTATAGAAGCCCAAACTTGGGTGAAAGAAATCGAGAAAGCATTTGTAATTACAAATGTGGAGGAGGGTCAAAAGGTTGCCTTTGCAACCTATTTGATGAAAGGAGAGGCCAACTTCTGGTGGGAGGCAAACCAGGCTAGGGCCGATGTAGGAAACCTAACGTGGGAAAGGTTTAAGGAGATTTTCTTCGAGAATTATTTTCCCACGAGTATGCAAGGGAGAATGGAAATGAGGTTTCTGGAATTGAAACAAGGGGATATGACAGTTCCCCAGTATGCTGCCAAGTTTAATGAACTGGCACGATTTGCTCCACATCAAGTGGACACTGAAGTGAGAAAGGCTAGAAGATTCGAGCAGGGCTTAAAACCCTGGCTCTATAGCCGAATCTCTGTGTTCCAAAGTACTTCCTTTGGAACCATATTAGAAAAGGCAATAATAGCCGAAGGTGGGAATGAGGCTTTAAGCCAGTACCACAAAGATAAGAAAAATAAAGGAAGAGTTGATGGGGGAATTAAGACCGAAGGAGCCAGTGGTAGTGGCAACGGTCAGAAAAGAAAGAGTTTTAACTCTGGGAATACCGGAGTGAAACAAGGCGATTCAAAAAGGAGGATGGAGGCCTGTAAAACCTGTGGGAAGACTCACTTGGGAGTCTGTCTCAAAGGAAAGGCCGTATGTTATAATTGTGGACAAGACGGGCACATTTCGCCTAACTGTCCAAATCTGAAGAAAAATCACGGATGTTTTGTATGTGGATCAACTGACCACATAGCAAAGAATTGCCCGAAGAAGGGTATGGAAGGAAATAAGGGCACTAATAGTGGAAAGTTAGCTATTAGTGGTCCAGCTCAGCCGGGTAGACCAATGGCCCGCACTTTTAATATGACAGTCCAAGATGCGGTGGCATCCGGGGACGTAGTTGCAGGTATTATCCCAATCAATAACATTAATGCATATGTGCTATTTGATTCGGGTGCTACTTGTTCTTTTGTAGCATGCGATTTTGCTAGACGATTAGAATTATTTCCCGAAAAATTGCCTATACCTGTGATCATTAAGGTAGCAAATGAAGAGATAATTTCTGTGGATAGTATTCATAGGAGTTGTTGCATAGATATACGTGGATGTAAGTTATCGGTAGATTTAATACCGATAAGGTTGGGAGAATTTGATGTAATTCTCGGAATGGATTGGTTGATTAACCATGGAGCAATTATAGATTGCCAAAAGAAACGTGTGAGTATCAGGACGTTGAAGCAACCTCCTGTAGTATTCTACGGTAATAAATCACCGGGGAGATCATGTTGTCTTACGATGACACAAACTAGAAAACTTTTAAGAAAAGGATGTGTAGGTTACTTGTGCCATGTTGTTGATACCCAGCGAGTGGGAACAACCATGGAACAAATACCTATAGTAAGTGAATTCTTGGATGTATTTCCAAGTGAGTTACCGGGTTTACCACCGGATAGAGAGATTGAATTTGTAATAGACATTGTGTCAGGAACGGCACCAGTGTCAAGGGCACCGTACCGTATGGCGCCGGTGGAAATGAAAGAGCTAATGGTTCAATTACAGGAACTATTGGATAGGAAGTACATTCAACCAAGTGTTTCCCCGTGGGGTGCACCAGTGTTGTTTGTCAAGAAGAAAGATGGATCGTTAAGACTTTGTATCGACTATCGAGAGTTGAACAAATTAACGATAAAGAATAAATACCCATTGCCCAGGATTGATGATCTCTTTGATCAGTTAAAAGGGGCAAAGTATTTTTCTAAAATAGATTTACGGACGGGGTATCACCAGTTGAAAGTGAGGAAGGAGGATATACCAAAGACGGCATTCAGGACTCGCTATGGTCATTACGAGTTTCTGGTAATGTCATTTGGGTTGACGAATGCACCAGCTGCATTTATGGACATGATGAACAGAGTGTTCAAATCATATTTGGACAAGTTCGTGGTGGTGTTTATTGATGATATTCTAGTCTATTCAAAGACGCCAGAAGATCATGCTGAACACTTAAGATTAGTGTTGGAAACACTAAGAAAGGAGAAGTTATATGCGAAATTCACTAAGTGTGAATTTTGGCTGGAGAAAGTACAGTTTTTAGGTCATGTCATTGATCAGGAAGGGATTTCAGTGGATCCAGCAAAGGTAGAAGCAGTGATGAACTGGGAACAACCGAAAACACCGACTGAGGTGAGGAGTTTCCTAGGGTTAGCGGGATACTATCGAAGATTTATCCAAGATTTTTCGAAGATAGCTACCCCGTTGACTAATTTAACAAGGAAGACGGTGAAATACGTATGGACGGATAAATGTGAAGACAGTTTTCAAGAACTGAAGAAAAGATTAAGTAAAGCACCTGTTTTGTCATTGCCAGATGACACAGGAAATTTTGTAGTATATAGTGATGCTTCGCATAGAGGGCTTGGTTGCGTGCTCATGCAGCATGGCAAAGTCATTGCGTATGCATCACGGCAGTTGAAGGATTATGAGAAAGTTTACCCTACTCATGATCTGGAACTGGCCGCGGTAGTATTTGCCCTAAAGATATGGAGGCATTATCTTTATGGGGAGAAATGTGAGATATATACAGACCATAAGAGTCTAAAGTATATCTTCACTCAGAAGGAGTTGAATATGAGACAGAGGAGATGGCTGGAGTTGATAAAGGATTATGACTGTGAAATCCTGTATCACCCTGGGAAAGCCAATGTAGTTGCCGACGCCTTAAGTAGGAAGGGTCGGGAAAAGTTGTTTATGTTAACGGCTCAAAATGAGTTAATAACAGAAATGACTAGGTTGGAAATAGAAGTGAAGATGCCAAGTGAATCGGGGCAGATACTTTTTACCACGGAGAGTCAATCTACCATTTTAGAGAGGGTCAAGGAGGTACAACTCAAGACTGATGAGTGTAACCAAATGAAGAAGCGGTTATCCGATAAAGGAGATGATAAATATAGTCTTGATAATGAAGGATTATTAAGATTTGAAGGAAGAATTTGGATTCCGAATGAGACGGAATTAAAGGAGCAAGTATTACAAGAAGCTCATAGTTCAAGGTACTCGATACATCCTGGTAGCACTAAGATGTATCAAGACCTTCGACAGAGTTTTTGGTGGCTAAACATGAAAAGGGAAATAGCAGAGTATGTAAGTAGGTGTTTGACTTGTCAAAAAGTTAAGGCTGAACATCAACGACCCAGTGGCTTGCTACAACCATTGGAGATTCCAGAATGGAAATGGGAGCATATCTCGATGGATTTCGTGGTAGGACTTCCAACAACGTCAAAAGGGTACGATTCTATTTGGGTAATAGTCGACCGATTGACGAAATCGGCTCACTTCTTACCAATCAGGGTCAAGTATAACTTAGACCAGTTAGCTAAACTTTATGTCAAGGAAGTTATTTCCAGACATGGAGTACCAATATCGATTGTGTCAGATCGTGATCCGCGATTCACATCGAACTTCTGGAGAAGTTTGCAAGAACAGCTGGGAACACAGTTAAAGTTAAGCACAGCTTATCATCCACAAACTGATGGGCAGAGCGAGAGAACAATTCAGACGTTAGAAGACATGCTGAGGTCTTGCGTCATGGATTTTAAGGGTAGTTGGGATGATCACCTACCATTGGTAGAATTTGCTTATAACAACAGTTATCATGCAAGCATAGGTATGCCGCCTTATGAAGCTCTGTATGGAAGAAGATGCAGAACACCATTGTGTTGGGATGAGGTGGGAGAACGCCGTATGCTAGGACCAGAATTGGTGCAGCAAACAGCGGATATAGTAAGGTTAATTCGGATGCGTCTCGTCACGGCTCAAGACAGACAGAAGAAGTATGCGGACTCACATCGATTAATTCGAGAGTTTGAAGTAGGTTCGTATGTGTTTCTGAAGGTATCTCCCTGGAAAGGAAAGATACGTTTTGGAAAGAAAGGAAAGTTAAGTCCAAGGTTTATAGGACCTTTTGAAATATTAAACCGGGTGGGAGAGGTAGCTTATAAAATAGCATTACCTCCAGACCTGGAAAGAATACATAACGTGTTTCACGTATCTGTATTACGTCCGTATAAGCCGGACTATAAGCACGTAATCAAGTATGAGCCGATTCATATCGAAAAGGATTTAACATATGAAGAATCGCCGATTCAAATCATCGATAGAAAGGAACAAGTTCTGAGGAACAAAGTAATACCATCAGTAAAGGTATTATGGAAGAACCACGATGCCGAAGAAGCAACGTGGGAGTTAGAAGAAAAGATGAAGAAAAATTTTCCTCATTTATTTGAGTAAAGAAAGATGAGATTCTGGGGACAGAATCTTTATAAGGGGGGAAGAATGTAACGACCGAGAAATTCGGATCTTATGTAAAAATGATTTTATTAAATTAAATAATAATAAAATTATATTATGTGGATATCCTGATGGTTTTCGTTCTATAACCTATTGATGTTGGAATGTCGTAGTATTTGAACTACGTGAAAGATTTAAAGTGTTTGAATTTTCAAGACGAAAATAAAAGTTTTCCGAGAAATTTTCCGAAAAACACTATTCATCGGTATTTGCTCGGGATTTATTTTTGAATTTCTGAGAAATACGTAATGGTAGAATATTAAAGTAAGACGGATTATGTAATAATAATCTAGTTATGGAAAATGTAATATTTCGCTTGCGGACTTAATTTAAGAATATTAAGGAAAGCGAAGTATTAATAAGAAAGTATTAACCGTATGATACGCAAGCATTATACGAGGAAAGAAAACGAGTATAATATGAAGTATTATACGAGTTTGTAAGCAGAATGAAATATCGTATATACCAAAGTTATATACGAATTGTAATACGAGAATAATACATAAACATTATGTATATGTATTAAGTAATGTTAATGGACTTGGAAGATTGGTTAACAATTGGTACAAGCCCAAGTAAATTAAATGTTAAGGCCCAATGATGATTAATAAACAAGTTAATGTTTATTAATGCAAAGCCCAAAGGTTAAGATAAATAAGTCCAAGCTAGAAGCCCAATAGTTGTATGATCCATGGAACAAAACCATATTAATATGGTTAATGTGTGGTAACCAAGTATTAAAAAGGGGTAACCAAGTTAAGTGGTAACCAAGTTAAAAGAGTAATGACCAAGCAAAAGATAGATTTTTGTGTTAGCCAAGTAATGAATAGTAAGGAGGTGCATAAGGAGGTGGGATTGGTTTATTGTCCAATTTGCCCTAACCTTGGGAATTCTATAAATAGAAAATGAAGGTTGGTCAATTGTTAGTTGTTCAAACAATCCACACTCTCTCAAAGTGCTTAATTGTTAGGAAGATTAAGTTGCAAATAAGCTACTTCCATAAGTCAAAAAGAAGATTACTTATCAAGAACTTCTAAAGTAAGACTTCTTCTCCAATTATCTTCTATCTCTATTCATGATAGGTTGATAAGCAAAGATAAATTAATGAATATGAATGTTAAGAAAAAGAATGTGTAAGTAATGAACTTAAGCCAAATAAGTTGGTAATAAGTCATTTAAGCTAGCACAAGTTATAAACTTATGTGAAGGTATTAAGAACTTGAAATGAGTTTATTAATGAAAGTAAAAGAAATTGTATGATTATATGTATCTATTCTACATGAGCAAAGCTATATGCTAATAACATATATGGATGATAAAGGAGAAACTTTGATGATCATAAGGTCTAAAATGATAAGTTTATAAGTAGTTTATAAATTGACAAGTTATAAGCTTATGAAAGAAATAAGGTAAAATCCAACTTGAACTATAAGTTGTTGGAATTAGCATGTTAAGATGTTAAAATTATGAATGAAATTCATTTGTAATATTGAACATATCATAAGAAGGAAGATTTGCCGGAAATTGTACGATTAGACGATAATCGTCGAATTCGTAAATTCCCGGAATGGAAGTCAAATTTTGAGCTTAAGTTTGGAAATGTTATTTTCCCATGGAGATAAGTCATGTTTGTCATTTAAGAGTTGCGGACTCGAAAATGGACGAATTCTGACTTAGAACGAAGAAACGAGCGTTTAACGTTCACGAACGTTTATCGTTTTCGTTAAAAATGAACCAATAGGTGTATTTTTAGCAAACGAAGTCAAATAGATAAAATTCTTGCATGAAAGCGTAGATTACGTAATTTGTGAACCGTAGGCTTTTGAACGAGCCAATTCGGACTTAAAACGAAGAAGTTATGCGTCCGGGAAGTTCACACAAATTAAAAGTTAGAAAAATTTCCTGGTGCACAGAGTTGGCGCCGCGGCGCCAACCCTAAGCCATTTTGTCGCGCCGCAGCGCCACATCTGGGGCTCAGTTACTGCTAACTCGCGCTGCAGCGCGAGATGTAAGTGTAATTCCCGCGCCGCGGCGCCAGACACAGAGTTTGGACAGTAAAGAATAAAAATGAAGAGAAAGGATGGGGATGGTAGGAGATTGAACTAAACCTACCTCAACCAACTTAAAGTAACAATGTTGGGACATTGTTAAGACTTAAAAGTAATGAAGAATGGTTAATATACCAAGTCAAATGAATGTAAAGCGAACGATAAATCGGAACGCATAAGAATGAAATCTAATCTATAATTAGATTGAAATGAAAGGTAAGATATATTCAAATACATACTTGATTATATGTGACCTAATTTAAGGCATTATGTGATCATGTATTGTAGAGACTTGAAAGACTTGAACGTAAAGTAAAATACACAGTAGCAGACGCTAAAGGCAAGTATTCTAACTCTTGTTTCAGTTCAATCTGAACAAGTTTATGATGTTCATGTATCCTTTCGCATGAATTAAAGTATAATGAAGTTAAAGCCAGTTTCTTTGGCTAGACTTAACATATTGAGTGGATTATTGATAATCTGTTCATCTGTTATCGAATGCTAGTATCTTTTGTCAACTACTTATAGTTTTCAAAAGAAGACTGAATTGTTAAACAAATGTTTTGTCGGTAAAACGACAGGCACGCGAGGTTGCCAAATGGTTAAACGTACATACGTTTAATGGATGTAGTATTGATCAATACAGAGTACAATAGGCTGATCACCTAGAAGTGCTCGTAAGTAATATCGGGCTTAAGGACTTAGGTCCGGGTTGTCCTTTTCAAAGAAAGAATGAATGCTCAAGGTCTTTGACCGGGGTGAATGTTTTACTGAATTTATTCATTGTGAAACATTTTGAAAGTAAAGATGAATTGCTATTTTTGAATCATCAATAGTACTTCATAGCTATTGTTCAGTTATCGAAGATATATGATTCATATGTAACAAGCATGTTGTTATTGAAATTGTTATACTTGCTGAGCTAGTCATGCTCACTCTTGCTTGAATCATATGAATGCAGCTAAGACTGAACGTCCTGAAAGATCGAATAAGGATAAAGGAAAAGCTAAGGCAGATTATTAAGCTGTCATGTAATAGTATAGGTCTATTGTTGTAATGTAATGAATATTATGACAAGAGAACCTTTGTAATGGGTTTAGAACTTGGGAAATGTAAATATTGAATTAAATATATATAAGTTACTTTCATTCTTTGAGACTTTCAATTGAATGAATGTATGAATGTTTGTACAGTATAGCACCATCTGTCGGGTGGTAAGATACCCGGATTTGGGGGCGCTACAAGTAGCCGAAGCGAGTCGGGGGGATATTTCAAAAAGAAAAGGTACAACAATGACAACATGAAGACATCAACACCAGCATCAACTATTTTTAGGGGAGAAGAACGACCACCGGTCATATGTTATAAATGCAAGAAAGAGGGACACATCAACCCAAACTGCCCACAACAATTCAAGGTATGTTATAACTGTGGATTGAAAGGACATATAGCTCGAGATTGTCTTCTAGCGAAACCAAGTCCAGCGGGGATGGTGACTCCAAAGGCTATCACAGACAAATCAAGGTCAGCGGTTCCTGGAAGCGCGTTTGTCGTGATAGCCCAAAACGCGAGAAACCCGAATGAGGTGATCACGAGTAAGCTAATCATAAACTCTAGCGAAGTTTATACCTTATTAGATATCGGTTCTACCCATTCTTTTATCTATCCTGCTTGTGGTCAACGTTTGAAATTGTCTCCTGAGAAATTAGACTTTGACTTATCTGTTAAAACTCTGTTAGGAGAAACTTTCATTACGTCCACTATTTATAAATCTTGCTTGATTCAAGTTGGGACCATCACATTACCTGTTAATCTCATCTCTTTAAAGATACTTGCATTTGATGTGATATTAGGGATTGATTGGTTAACTACTCATCATGCCAAAATTGATTATTTTCGTAAGGTCGTTAGTTTTCATATTCCTAACCAACCTGTTATGCGAATTCAAACAACCAAACCACTAAAGTCAATCACTGTCATATCAAGTCATAAAGCCATTCGTTTATTAAAATATGAATGTTAAGCTTTCTTAGCTCATGTCATGGATTTAAACAAAAATATGTCATATTTGAATAATATTTCTATTGTTAGTGAATTTCCTGACGTATTTCCTGAAGAGCTTCTCGGACTACCCCCAGAGCATGATATCGAATTTTGTATTGACCTTGAACCCGGTACAAAATCCATTTCCAAAACCCCATATCGAATAGCTCCTATTGAAGTTCATGAGTTAAAAACCTAACTACAAGAGTTGTTGGATATTGGTTTTATTCGTCCTAGTACATCTCCTTGGGGGGCTCCTGTTTTATTCGTAAAGAAGTAAGATTGGAGTATGCGACTATGCATTGACTATCGAGAGTTGAACCATGTCACCATCAAAATAAGGTACCGACTACCTCTCATTGAAGACCTGTTTGACCAGTTGTAATGTGCTAAATTCTTCTCAAAAATCGATCTTCGTTCCGGATATCATCAGCTAAAGATTAAAACTGATGACATTCCAAAGACTTCTTTCAGGACTCGATACGGGCATTATGAATTTCTAGTCATGTCTATTAGATTGACTAATTCTCCTGCGACCTTCATGGATATGATGAACCTAGTATTCAAGGAATATTTGGATCATTTTGTGGTTGTCGTTATTGATGAAATCCTCATATATTCCAAAAGTCGTGAAGATCATGAGCAACACTTGAGACTGATACTCCAAAAGCTTCGTGAAAATAAGTTATATGCCAAGTTGAAGAAATATGAGTTCTGTCTTGAAGAAGTAGTATTCCTTGGGAATGCGGTATCAAAGTATGGAATATCAGTTGACCCGAAAAAGCAATAGCAATATAAAGTTGGGAGCAACCTAAGTCAGTAACCGAAGTACGCAGCTTTCTGGGCTTTGCTGGTTATTATCGGAGATTCGTTGAAGGATTTTCTTGAATCGCTATTCCATTAACTCAGCTGACTCGAAAAGATACAAAATATGAATGGAGCGAGGAATGTGAGAAGAGCTTCCAAGAACTCAAGACTAGACTCATTTTGGCACCTGTTCTGATAATACCATCAGGTTCGGAGGGATTTATCATCTACAGCAGTGCTTTAGGCAAAGGTTTAGGACGTGTTCTCATGAAACATGGGAAACTTAGCCTATGCCTCACGACAACTCAAAGAATATAAGAGGAATTATCCTACTTATGATCTAGAGTTGGCATTAGTTGTGTTTTCGTTAAAGATCTGGAGGCACTACATGTATGGGGAGAAAGTGGAGATATATTAAGAACATAAAAGCCTCAAATATTTCTTCACCCAAAAAGAACTCAACATGCGGCAACGACGTTGGCTCAAGCTGTTGAAAGATTATAATCATACCAGTCAATACCATCCTGGAAAAGCAAATGTGGTAGTTGACGCACTGAGTAGAAAATCGTATGCGGGTACAACTACGATGTTGTTAACACAAAGACCCATTTTGTACGACTTACAAAGGATGGAGATAAAGTTAAAGACTCCAAGTACTCACGTGATGATGACAAATATACGAGTAGAATTGACATTAATCGATAAAGTTAAATGTGACGCCCCTAAATCGGGGTATCTTCCAACCTGATAGATGGTGCTACACAATACTACCATTCACACATATATTCAATTGAAAGGTCTCAAAAGAACGAATATGTCTTCTATATATTCAAAAAAATATTACATTTCTCCAGGTTCTTTATAACCTATACATTCGTTCTTGTTATCATATTTAATATATTACAATCGTTCACCTATACTATTACATAAGAACTCTAAGGGTTCGTCATCGCCTTGCCCTTATCCTTGCCGGAGCCTTTGGTCCGCTCGATCTTAGCTGTGTTCATATGGTTCAAGCAAGAGTGAGCATGCTAGCTCAGCAAGTACTACAATTCTAATAAACAACATGCTTGAAACATAGAAATCGTATATCTTCAATAACTGAACAATAGTTACGAAGTACTATCGATAATTCAAAATAGCACTTCTTTTCATTCAAAACATTTTACAACAACAATATTCAGTAAAACATCAATTTCGGTCCAAGACCTTGAGCATTTCATAAGTTCTTTTGAAAAGGACATCCCGACACTAAGTCCGTAAGTCCGACATTACTTACGAGCACGTTTATGTGATCAGCCTATAGTACTCTATGTTGATCCACACTATATTCATTAAATGTGTATACGTTTAAGTTGTGGCAACCTCACGTGCCTGTCGTTAAACGACAAAAATATTTTAGCATACTCAGTCTACGTTTGAAAACCACACCAATATAACTTGGTAAACATTAATCATGCTTGATAGAATCAGAATATAAGTCTAGCCGAAAGAGTTGGCTTTGACTTCATCATACAATACTTCATGTGAAAGAATACATGAATTTCAAATCTTGTCTAGACTAAATTGGAACAAGGGTTAGAATACTTGTCTTTAGCGTCCGCTTACTGTTTATCACACGTACACTTTAAATCTCTAAGTCTCTACAATACATGATCACATAACGTACCACATTAGGTCATATATAATCAAGTATGTATGCCACTAGATCTTACCCTTCATCTCAATCTAATCTTGACTTAGATTTGTTATTATTGGTTCTGACTTTTCGTTACATTCATGATTGATTACTTATCTTTACCTTTAAACAACATAAATAAGGTTTCACAATACATTACAATACCTTATTAAGTTCCTCGGTTTATTATTACTGAGTTACTGTTTATGCTATACTTGTAAACCTTCATCATTGTCCAAACCCTAGGGTTGGCGTTGTGGCCCCACCCTTTCCTCTTTAAGACGCGCTGCGGCGCGAGTTAACAATATGCAAGTCCCGGACTCGGTGCTGCGGCATGAGTCTCCTTTGTTATGGCCGCACTGTGGCGCTATGAGTCGGGCAGCAGCGCGGACTCTGTGCCTCAGACAATTTTGCAGATTTTAAAATTTTGCAAAATTCCCGGACGCATAACTTCTTCATTATAAGTCCGAATTGGCTCGTTCAAAAGCCTACGATTCATAAATTACATACTCTATGCGTTCATGCAAGAATTTTATCTATTTAACTTTGTTTGCTAAAATTTCATCTATTAGTTCATTTTTAACGAAAATGATAAACGTTCGTGAACGTTCAACGCTCGTTTCTTCGTTCTAAGTCGAAATCCGGTCATTTTTGAGTCCATAACTCTATAATGCCAAATATGACTTATGTCCATCGAAAATCAATGTTTCTAAGTTCAAACACAAAATACGACTTCTATTCTGAGAATTTCACGAATTCGACGATTATCGTCCAATCATGTGAATTCCGGCGAAACCTCATTACTAATGATTTGATTATCATTCTAAATGGATTTTAATCATCATATGAACATTTTAAGTTACTTATTACACCAACGTATTATCAAAGTAAGTTTTGACTTATTCTCATAAGTTAATGACTTAATCAACTTATAAACTACGAATTCCATTTCTTATGACTTAATATAGACTTAAGTCCTTTACTCAATGTTCTCATACCATATTGAACATACTAACATCATATGACAATCATATGACAAGTTCTTCATAAGTTTATCAACTTATTTAGGTTTTAGTTGCTTATTCACAACTTAATCAGCTTAAGTTCATTCATTAATCTCTTCTTATATGTTCTTAGCATTCAATTACACTTCTCTTATCACCCTACAATGATAGAGATAAAAGATGTATTAGACTAGAGTCTTACCCTTGAAGACTAGTACTTCTCTTGTCTTTGAAAATCTATCAAAGGATGTTTTGGCTTATTATTGACTTATTCTCTCTAACACTTAAGCACTTATCTTGATAGAAGTTGAATGAATTTAATCAAGCAACAAATGAATTGTGAGCTTGCAATTTATAGAGCTCTCAAAGTTAGGGTATTATGGTCATTATAACCTCCCACCTGCTCAACTAACCTCCTTACTATTCATTGCTTTAGCCCTAAGTAAACTTGCTTATCACTTCTATTACTTGGCCACCACAAGACTTATCTTATACCTGGTCACCACTTAAAGTTCATGCTTACCAAGTCTTACCCATATCACTCTTGGTTTGCTTCATGGATCATGGCTAATCCATTGGGCTTATGCTTCATTACTTAGCGAATTCTTATTGGGCTTATATTTCATTAGTTTGAACTCATGATTAACAAACACTTAGGCTTGCATAACACTTTCTATTGGACGTCTACCAATATGCTAACAATCCTACAAATCCATTCCACTAATTAAAAACCTTGACATATATATACTACACGTATAATTCTCGTTTGCTAGCTCATATACTAATTCATAACATACGTTATTCCATTCTCCATACTTATTCGTATAATACGTCGTATCATACTTGCATTCAATACCTTGCATAATGTCTATGCATCATACGATTAATACTTTCTCTTCTTAACGCTTAATATTCCTAACGTTCTCAAAATAAGTCCGCATGCGAAATATTGCGCTTTCCATACTTTGATTATTATTACTTTCTCAATCTCACCTTGGTATTATAATGTTACATATTTCTCAGAAGTTTAAAAATAATTTCCGAGCAGAAAATGATGAATAGTATTTTTCAGAAAATTTCTCAGAAAGCTCTTATTTTCGTCTTAGAAATTCAAACACTTTAATTCTCTCACGTAGTTAAAATACTATGACATTCAAACATTTCTAGTTTATAAAATGACATTCATCTTATCAACACGTAATATTAATAAATAATATTAGATCCTCAAACTGGATTGGATATTTCCTAACTCGATCTTGGACCACATCCATTGCATTTTGTAGTGTAGAGTACGTCTCCTCAAGTTTAGCCTTCTTCGCATGGCGATCATCTTCTGCAAGATCAGCCCGACGCAATTCTCATTCCCAACCCTCCTCTGCTATGTCAAGCCTCTCTGAGCTCTCTTTCAGATCCGTCTTCAATTTTTCTATTTTTACAGACTTATCCTCGGTTTGACCCTTCTCGTGGACCAGATCCCACTCCATGTTTCCTAAACATGTGTGAAGAGCCACAATCTCCCTATCCCTCTACTCAATAGTAATTTGCTGACTAACCACCCGTTCATTCAGATCCCGGAAAGTATCCAGCAACTCTATGTTACGATCATAAAGTGCAACATACATCTCAGCATCAATGGAGTTCGGTGGGAACTCCTCTTCTTCCTCAGGATCCTCCTCTGAATCAGTCTCAGTCACAGGCTCATGCTCTTGACCAACCACAGTGATCAATGGAGATGTCTCAGTCTCAGTCACAGGCTCATGCTCTTGACTAACCACAGTGATCAATGGAGATGTCTCTCTTTGTACCAGCTGTTCCCTGACGACATGAATGTCTCGGGGCTCCTCCTCTATAGGTACTCGGGGTTCCTCTTCCCCAGCTCGACTAGCTCCAACATCCGACATCCTGACAACAAAATTTTAAGTTTTTTTTAATTATTAATCATTACTACTCGACTCTCACAAGCACATAAGTTGTAAACACATAAGCACATAGGTGTTTTACTACTTCTTCCTTAAAATCCAATAAGAGTTTATCATCACTATCTTTTCAAAGGTTACTTCCTAAGGCTTTTCCCCCACCTAAGGTTCATAACCTAAGGCTTTGATACCAACTTGTGACACCCCCAAATCCAGGTACTTCATTCCCACAGGATCTGGTGTTCACTTAATCAAGCATTCATATCTAACTACCCAATCACAATAAAACTAGATAAATAAAACCTTTCCCATTAAAGGGTTACATAATAAAATCTCCCAGGTTATCTAACCTTTAAATACAATCATTCAAATGCGGAAATTAAATAAACTTCATTAAAACCAAGTCTAAGATCATCATAATAAAAGTCTAAAGTAAAAATTACAAGTCTTCATCACTTGTACATTTTTTCTTTTCCTTTGCTAGTCGAAGGTTCATTTAAATTCTCCTCTTTAGCTGCAATGAGTTTATAAATATGCAAGAGTGAGCAAAACAATTGCTCACTGGATATAATAGAAAATCAATAGGAGTATAACAATAATAACTGCCAATAATAGGTTCATCAAGATTGCACAGTACTCTAATAATGAAAATCAGATACTGGAATCCAAAATATGGAATATACATCATTGAGGGTCATAAGACCATGAACTACGTCCACAGTTGCAAGTAATCTTTCAACTCCATCTTTAACAGTCATAAGACTATAAGGACCTCGTACTTAGGGGGATTAGCCCTTCGTATAATGTATTGTGCACAAACATTTTAACGCTACGCGTAAGTTAACCCCTAATCATAACAATAGGGTTGTTCATCTCATTATTTAGAGTACAAGTCCGTACCAAAGGAAGTTTTGTTTGGATAAGCTTTCAAGGTAATTTGGAATTCAACGAACATCAACTAAGGATTAGTTGAATAAAACCAACATTATACTATAGAATAATCGTGATTGAATCAATCATAGTAAACTAAAGTCATGCTTTAGGAATAATCTAAGAGCATATAATTTGAATAGCTACAACACCTTGCTTGAGCAATATTAAGCCAAGGTTAATTAAAATTGAATACTAAGCATGCATAACAATTTGATTGATAAAAATGTTCAACATTAGAATATATAAATTTTTCATGCTAAACAACTAGTTAAATACAAGAATAACTTGCTCAAGAATAACTTACATCATTATATCATAATCGAATTGAAAACAGTAGTTTGATTAACAAGATAATATATTAGAAAACTTGCTCAATGTAAAAAAAGAGTTTAGAAAACTTGCTCAATGTAAAAAGAGAGTTTAGAAAACTTGCCTTGTTCGTAGATTAAACCAAACAATACGAATAACAATATCCTATAAACATATGTCATCATGACATAGTTAGACATTACCACTTTACAACATAACTAAGTACGTTCATCATGTAAATATTGGATTTTTAATCACATAATCAAGTTATAAAATAAGTTAATCGTTAATAACATACTTATTCATAGTATAGAAATACTAAAATCATCATTTTACAGTCCTACTATCATCACATAACAATTCCTTAAAATTTCGAGTACAAAATCAACAATGTCAGACCATTCTGCTAACTCGCGCTGCGGCGTCAGCATGGCGCTGCGGCGCGGCAACAAAGGTATAAAGTCGCGCTACGACGTGGCGTCGGCGCTGCGGCGTGGCGTCGGCGCTGTGGCGTGGCGCCAGCGCTGCGGCATGGCGCCGGCACTACACCGCGAAACTAACACTACTGGGCCGCGACGCGGCGTAAAACTGCAGTTTCGACTGACAGCTTCGGTAACAGTGCAATAAAAAGCCAATTTTGGCCTACAAGCTCATTTCTAACAGACTAAATAGCATATAATTCATACAAAAACTTTATGTAAACAAAATTCAAGAATTCCTAACATGTTTTTATCCATACAACAACATACACAACAAATTTAGCACATTCAATTTCATTGTTTTTGATAAAAACTCACTTTTTGATATTTCAATGAAAATCAACACTGTAAATTTTGTTTTTCAACCAAACCCATTAATTCAAAGTATCTTTATCAATAATTATACATACTCTATCAAAATAAATGGTCAATTTATCAACTAAACAACTAATTAACCCTCAATTTTTACTTTAAGCTAAACAATATATATTTACAAAAAGTCTCTGTAAAAAATTTTCTTCATAAGTTACGTACATATCATCAATTCATTGATTATAATCATATATATCTTATGAAAATAACCTTATAACACCAGTTTATCGCATGAATACACATAAAATCAACAATTATCGTATCACAAGAATTTTACAGAAAATAGGAGAAAGCTAAAACTTTTAAAATTAAAAGAAATAGAAGAATACCTTGAAGAAGATGATATGGCTATTCCTTTCTATTCTCAAGCCTCTCCTTCTGCAATCTCTAGCCTTTCTTCCTCTCTTTTCTTCTTCTTCTCTGAGTTTTCTTTTCTTCTTTCTAACCTCTCTCCTCTATCTTACGTCTTAATAAATAACGTATATAGAATATAATATATATATTGATTATATAATATAAATATAAAACACATAACTGATGTCAGTTAAAATTTTTGAAATCAAAAGCCATAAGGCTTCTTTGGTTAGTAACTAAAAAAAACCATTAATCCTTACACCTTGTTTGGTAAAACACAATTATATTAAAGACTTAATAGGCCTTAGGCCTTGTTTGGAAAAACTGAATTAAACTCCCTTAATTATTTTAGTAACTCCTTTATAACAAGGTTATTTGTCACACTTTAAATTCAATTAAATTAATTCTAAAAATAATTTATTACATCACTTTAACACATAACTCAATACCACAAAATTATAATTTTCTTTATAATTATAACTTTATTTAATCAAATAACACATCATTTTAATTTACAATTTGAAATAAAAGAATAATAACTCAATTAATCAAACTCTCTAACTTAATAATTAAATTAAATTAGCATAAAATAATTAATTTTCTTAATTAATTACTTAACAAATAGTTAACCAAATTGAATCAAATTTGAACAATTATTCAATTAGCAATAACCACATCCATTAAATACTTAAATAATTCAATAAATATTTAATATAATAATTAAAAATTCTGGAATGTTACACAAATTGCATCTATGCCTTGAGAAACCTTAGGAAGACCAGTAACGAAATCCATGTTGATGTGATCCCAATTCCATTTTGGAATCTCAAGTGGTTGCAATGGACCTTTTGGTACTTGATGTTCTGCCTTGACACGTTGACAAGTTAAATATCTTGAGATAAACTCCACGATCTCTCGCTTCATATTGCTCCACCAAAATATATGTATGTCGAAGATCACGATATATTTTAGTACTTCCAGGATGGATTGCAAATGGTGTGTTGTGTGCCTCCATCATGATTTTATACTTCAAATCAGAATCATTAGGAACACAAAGTCTGGAGTTGACTCGAAGTATTCCTTCTTCATCGATTCTTGATTCTTGAATAGTACCTTCTTCATACGCATCAGTTCTGGGTTTGTGGCTTGAGCAACTTTAATGTAACGCCCCCGAAAATTGAACTTTTTATAAATACTTTTAATAATGAATAAAATAATATTATTTATTATTATTATGTGTTGATAAGATGAATGTCGTTTTATAACCTAGAAACGTTAGAGCGTCGTAGTATTTTAACTACGTGAGAGAATTAAAGTGTTTGAATTTCTAAGACGAAAATAAAAGCTTTCTGACAAATTTTCCGAAAAAAATTATTCATCATTTCTCCTCGAGAATTATTTTTAAACTTCCGAGAAATACGTAACGTTATAATATCAAGGTGATATTGATTAAGTAATAATAATCTAAGTATGGAAAACGCAATATTTTGCATGCGGACTGATTTTGAGAACGTTAGGAATATTAAGCATTAAGAAGAGAAAGTATTAATCGTATGATGCGTAGACATTATGCAAGGTATTGAATGAAAGTATGATATGACGTATTACACGGATAAGTATGGAGAATGGAATAACATATGTTATGAACTAGCTATCATACGAGAATTATACATGTAGTATATATATGTCAAGGTTTTTAATTAATGGAATGGATTTGTAGTATTGTTAGCATATTGGTAGAAGTCCAATAGAAAGTGATATGCAAGCCCAAGTGTTTGTTAATCATGAGTCCAAACTAATGAAATATAAGCCCAACAAGAATTAGCTAAGTAATGAAGCATAAGCCCAATGGGTTAGCCATGATCCATAGAGCAAACCAAGAGTGATATGGGTAAGACTTGGTAAGCAAGAACTTTAAGTGGTGACCAAGTATAAGATAAGTCTTGCGGTGGCCAAGTAATAGAAGTGATAAACAAGTTTACTTAGGGATAAAACAATGAATAGTAAGGAGGTTAGTTGAGGAGGTTGGAGGTTATAATGACCATAATACCCTAACTTTGAGAGCTCTATAAATAGCAAGCTCATAATTCATTTGTTGCTTGATTAAATTCACTCAACTTCTATCAAGATAAGTGCTTAAGTGTTAGAGAAAATAAGTCAAGAATAAGCCAAAACATCCTTTGCTAGATTTTCGAAGAGAAGAGAAGTACTAGTCTTCAAGGGTAAGACTCTAGTCTAATACTTCTTTTATGTCTATCATTGTAGGGTGATAAGAGAAGTGTAATTGAATGCTAAGAACATATAAGTAGTGATTAATGAATGAACTTAAGTTGATTAAGTTGTGAGTAAGCAGCTAGAACCTAAATAAGTTGATAAACTTATGAAGAACTTGTCATATGATGTTAGTATGTTCAATATGGTATGAGAACATTGAGTAAATGACCTAAGTCTATATTAAGTCATAAGAAATGGAATTCGTAGTTTATAAGTTAATTAAGTCATTAACTTAGAAGAATAAGTTAAAACTTACTTTGATAATAAGTTGGTGTAATAACTAACTTAAAATGTTCATACGATGTTTAAAATCCATTTAGAATGATAATCAAATCATTAGTAATGAGGTTTCGCCGGAATTCACACGATTGGACGATAATCATCGAATTTGTGAAATTCTCGGAATGGAAGTCGTATTTTGTGTTTGAACTCGAAAACATTGATTTTTGATGGAGGGAAGTAATATTTGGCATTATAGAGTTGCGAACTCAAAAATGACCAGATTCTGACTAAGAACGAAGAAAGGAGCGTTGAGCGTTCAAGAACGTTTATCGTTTTCATTAAAAATGAACTAATAGGTGAAATTTTAGTAAACGAAGTCAAATAGATAAAATTCTTGCATGAACGTATAGAGTATGTAATTTGTGAACCGTAGGCTTTTGAACGAGCCAATTCAGACTTATAACGAAGAAGTTATGCGTCCGAGAATTTTACAAAATTTTAAAATCTGCAAAATTATCTGAGGCACAGAGTCCGCGCCGCAGCGTGACTCACAGCTTTAAGGCCCGCGCCACAGCACGACGCCGAGACAGGGCATACTGTTAACTGGCACAGCAGTGGGGCCATAACAAAGGAGAATGGCGCCGCAGCGCCGAGTCCAAGACTTGCATATTGTTAACTCGCGCCGCAGTGCCAACCCTAGGGTTTGGACAGTGATGAAGGTTTACAAGTATAACATGAACAGTAACTCAGTAATAATAAAATGAGAAACTTAATAAGGTATTATAAGGTATTGTTAAACCTTATTTATGTTGTCTAAAGGTTGAAGATAAGTAATCAATCATGAATGTAACAAAAAGCTGGAACCAATAACAACAAATCTAAGTCAGGATTAGATTGAGATGAATGGTAAGATCTAGTGGCATACACACTTGATTATATATATGACCTAATGTGGTACGTTATGTGATCATGTATTGTAGAGACTTAGAGACTAAAAGTGTATGCGTGATAAACAGTAAGCAGACGATAAAGGCATGTATTCTAACCCTTGTTCCAGTTCAGTGTGGACAAGATTTGAAATTCATGTATTCTTTCACATGAAGTATTGTATGATGAAGTCAAAGCCAACTCTTTCTGCTAGACTTATATTATGATTCTATCAAGCATGATTAATATTTTTATCCCAACTCCCTTTGAAGTCTAGGACATAAAGTCTTAATAGATCTTCAAGAGTTTGGATAGTCCTCTCTAATTGTCCGTCCGTTTGAGGATGGTATGCCAAACTAAATCGTAAATTCGTGCCCATAGCTTTTTGCAAGCTAACCCAAAATCTTGAAGTGAATCTTGGGTCACGATCCGAAACTATGAATACTGGCATGCCATGCAACCTCACAATCTCATTCTCGTACATACTAGCAAGACGTTCAAAGGAAAAGGGTCTCCCGTATCGGCAAGAAATGAGTAGACTTGGTTAATCTATCAACAATAACCCAAATAGCATCGATGCCTTGAGAAATCGTAGGAAGACCCATAACGAAATCCATGGTAATGTGTTCCCACTTCCATTTCGGAATCTCAAGTGGTTGCAATGGACCCTTAGGCACTTGATGCTCCGCCTTTACATGTTGACAAGTTAAACACCTCGAGATAAATTTGGTAATCTCTCTCTTCATATTATTCCACCAAAATGTATGTCGAAGATCACGATACATTTTGGTACTTCCAGGATGGATTGCAAATGGTGTATTATGTGCCTCCATCATAATCTTGTAGTTCAAATCAGAGTCGCTAGGAACACAAAATCTGGAGTGGACTCGAAGTATTCCTTCTTCATCGATTCTCGCTTCTGAAATAGCACCTTCTTGTATTTTCTTCTTCATACTCATCAGCTCCGGGTCGGTGGCTTGAGCAACTTTAACTTTTTCTATTAAAGTTGGCTCTATGCGTATACTTGACATCATCGCACTCATTTCTGCATATGATCTTCTACTAACGTGTCAGCTACCACATTTTCTTTTCCAGGATGGTATTGAATAGTGTGGTCATAATCTTTTAACAGCTCGAGCCAACGTCGTTGCCGCATGTTGAGTTCCTTTTGGGTGAAGAAATACTTGAGGCTTTTATGGTCTGAATATATCTCCACTTTCTCTCCATATAGATAGTGCCTCTAGATCTTTAACGCGAAAACGACTGCTGCCAACTCTAGATCATGAGTAGGATAATTCCTCCTCTCATATTCTTTAAGTTGTCGCGAGACATAGGCTATGACTTTCCCACGTTACATGAGAACACATCCTAACCCTTTGCCTGAAGCATCGCTGTAGACAACAAATCCATCCGAACCAGATGGTATTGTTAGAACAGGTGCCAAAATGAGTCGCCTCTTAAGTACTTGGAAACTCTTCTCGCATTCATCGCTCCATTCAAATTTTGTATCCTTTCGAGTCAGCTGAGTTAACGGAGTAGAGATTCGAGAAAATCCTTCCACGAATCTCCGATAATAACCAGCTAAGCCCAGAAAGCTACGTAATTCGGTCACCGTTTTCGGTTGCTCCCAACTTTGTATTGCTTCAATCTTCGCCTGGTCAACAGATACTCCATGTTTTGAAACCACGTGCCCAAGGAATGCTACTTCCTCAAGCCAGAACTCGCATTTCTTCTTTTTTTTTCTTCTAAATTTGTGTTTGTATTAAAAGAACCAATAAACAAAGGCGAAGGGGCATACCCTAGAAATTAGCTACATCATCTGTGGACAGGCCCAAGATGAGGAAACTAAATAAGTAACTATACCAATACCAACTAGCTAGTTATAAGCCGATTACAAAAATATTGATTATATGTAGCCTTAATGAAAGAACTACATGCAGATACTTAGACTTAAGAAGATAAGTCCATCCCGTCCCATGCATCAAGATCAGCATAGCACAAGACAAGAGGCCAGCGACTAGCACCGGACTCACCATTTGCTCGCTCATCTCAAACTAACTGCTCGCCCACCTGCATGCAAACCTGTTGCGTTCATTTGCTCGCCCCCCTGCATGCACACCTGTTGCGTTCATGGGCTGGTCAAGACCAGCATCTAACCACACCAGCCTCATCATACACAACAACAATACCAACCTCATGCACTTATCCATGAGCTGTTGCCCATTGCATAGCAACAATACCAGCCTCATGCTCGCCCACCTCACTACAGCACCAGCCTCAAGCTCATACAAACATAAGCCAGTTACAGTAGAAATGGCAAGAGCTAGTGGCTTGGTTAAAGGCAAAAGAGGTGGACAACCTAGATTTGATAATATGGATAACATCAGTTGCGAGGCAGTGAGGGGGAGTGAGTGTATTGGAATGTAATTTCTTGTTCCTTGCCTCCCAGACTTTGTAGAAGGCTACCGCAAGGGAGAGCCCAATTATTTGTTTGGAAAGTTTCCTTCCTCTGAAGGTGTTGATCTTGGTAGTTAAGTCGGTCTAGTTCAAGGGGAAGGAGGACCAATCCCCCAATGAGAAACCAGCGTGCAAGATAATTGTGGAGTACTCACAAGTGAAGAAGAGATGGTTGAAAGTTTCTGGACACTTGTTGCATAAGGGGCAGTTGAAAACCCGGCCTGGATAACCCTTCGTGATGTCATTCGTTGGTGTTCTACCTAGAAATCCAAGCCAAAGTAAGAAAGAGTACCGTGGAACATGGAGCTTATTCCAAACAATCTCATACCAGTCGACTCTATTTTGCTTGTACCGGATACTATCCCAAATATCGTGGGTCTTGATATTAAGGATATCTTTAGAAGTCCAAAGGATGGAGTCGATTGGGCCTGAAGGAACAGGAGCAGCTAAAATGGATTGGCGAAACAGAATGACTTCATGGTGGTTTGATTGAGGAAGAAACCAATTTGAGTCACGAATTATGTCCTCAACTTTTGCATTGGTTGGAATTAAGGAGCTTGCAAGAAGGGATTGGGTAGGATTGATGGGAATATCATTGAGCCAGGGATCATACCATAGGATAAATTTGTTCCCAGGTCCAACTATGTATCGCAAGTGCTGTTGGGCAATGGGTCTCAATTTGAGGATCTGCCTCCAAATCCAAGAGCAATCGGTGGGAGTGCCAATTTGCCAGATAGATTTCCCTTTTAGGACTGTGGTCTGGACCCATCGAGCCCATAGTGAGACAGGATTGGCATGCAGGATGCGTGTGAGGTGCAGTAGGATAAGGGACTTGTTCTAGTCTAAAAGGCATTTAACTCCAAGACCACCTTCTTTTGTTGGCAGCGTGATTGCCCTCCACGAAACCTTTGCCCCATGATGGTCCAAGGAGGTACCTTTCCATAAGAACCGGTAAAGGATAGATTGAATGGCACGAATAACAGCTTTAGGGAGAAGGAAATGGGAGCTCCAATAGTGTTGAATGGCAAATAACACGAATTTAATGAGCTGCAGACGACCCGAATACGCGAGCACAGAAGTTGTCCAGGATGTGACTATAGCGTGATACGGTGGACCAAAGGTAGGCAATCTTGGAAGGTGAGCTTTGAAGAAATAAGGGGCACACCTAAGAATTTGGTAGGTAGGGTACCCAAGGTGTACCCTAGAGCAGAGGTGACGTAAGAGGTGGTTTCAAATGGTTCTCATGATCTTCATGGCTTTTGGAATATATGTGGATGTCATCAATAAAGACAACAACGAACCGATCTAAATAATCCTTGAATACTCGGTTCATCATATCCATGAAAGCCGCAGGAGCATTAGTTAATCCAAAAGACATGACTAAGAATTCATAATGCCTGTACCGAGTTCTAAAGGCAGTCTTTGGAATATCCTCAGTTCTAATCTTCAACTGATGATATCCAGAACGAAGATCGATCTTTGAAAAGAATTGTGCTCCTTGCAACTAGTCAAACAGGTCATCAATACGACGTAGCGGATACTTATTCTTGATGGTAACATGGTTCAATTCTCGATAGTCAATACAAAGTCGCATACTCCCGTCTTTCTTCTTTACGAATAAAACAGGAGCACCCCAAGGAGATGTACTAGGACGAATGAAATTGATGTCCAACAACTCCTGTAGTTGGACCTTTAACTCCTGAAGTTCAATAGGAGCCATTCGATATGGGGTTTTAGAAATGGGCTTTATACTAAGCTCAAGATCAATAAAGAATTCAACTTCACGTTCTGGGGGTAGACCTAGAAGTTCTTCAGGAAACACGTCATGAAATTTACTAACAACAGGAATTTTATTCAAATCTGACGTGTCTTTATTCAAATCCATAACATGGGCTAAGAAAGCTTGACATCCATTTTTTAATAAACGAATAGCTTTATGACTAGATATGGCAGTAATTGATTTTAATGATTTAGTTGCTTGAATTCGTACAACAGGATGGTTAGGAATACGAAAACTAACAACCTTACGAAAGCAATCAATTTTGGCATGATGAGTATTTAACCAATCAATCCCTAAAATCACATTAAAAGCAAGTATCTTTAAAGAGATAAAGTCAACAGGTAATGTGATGGTGCCAACTTGGATCAAACAAGATTTATAAACAGTGGATGTGATGAAAGTTTCTCCTAATGGAGTTTCCACAGATAAATCAAAGTCTAATTTCGCCGGAGTCAAGTTTAAACGTTGAGCACAAGTAGGAGAGATAAATGAATGGATAGCATCGGTATCAAGTAAGGTATAAATTTCGCAAGAATTAATGATTAGCTTACCCATGATCACCTCATTTGGGTTCCTCTCATTTTGACCACTCACAACAAACGCTCTTCCAGGAACCTTTGACTTTGACTTTTCTGGGATAGCCTTTTGAGTCACCGTCCCCCCTGGACTTGATTTTGCTACAGTACAATCTTGAGCGATATGTCCTTCCTTTCCATAATTATAACAAACCTTGAACTGTTGTGGACAGTTTGGACTGATATGTCCCTCTTTCTCGCATTTCTAGCATACGACCGGTGGTCGTTCTCCTCCCTTAGAACCAGTTGCAACTGGCACTAACGTCTTCACATGGTCGTTGTTGAATCTCCTCTTTTTAAAATCTCATCCCGACTCGCTTCTTCTATTCTCATGGTCATGACTACAACCAGAGTGGTTACCATTTTTGTCCGTCTTTTTCTTTCTCCGCTGGTTATCGTTATTCTGTTGACTGCTATCTCAAATATGATCCTGACTGTGATCCCTCGGTTGACCGTACTTGTTATCTCGCTCTAACAATTGAGCCCTGTTGACAACATCTGAATAGAGAGAAAATTTATGAGAAATGAGATACTGACGTATGCCGGGTTTTAAACCTCTCAGAAACATATGCATCATACGTTCCTCATTCTCCACCAAATGAGGTGCAAACTTGGACAACTCTGCAAACTTTGCCTCGTACTGGGACACCGTCATGTTATTTTGTTCCAGTCTAATAAACTCTACTTCCTTCATATGACGAATACTTTCAGGGAAGTACTTGTCATTGAACAGTTTCTGAAATGTCTCCCATGACATGCTGAGTGCAGTTGGATGGGTACGATTCACAGATTCCCACCAGTACTCTGCCTCATTACGGAACATAAAAGTAGCGAATGGAACCTTTTGTTCCTCCATGCATCCCAAGACATTGAATATCTTGGTAATTTACTTAACCCACGTCTCTGCCTTAATCAGATCCGGCTTTCCCCAGAATTTTGGTGGTCCCAACTCTTTGAACTGGTTGGCTGTGACAAACCGTGCATTACTTTCATTTCCACCTGTATTTTGAACACCAGTCTCCCTCGTCTGATTTTGCATGAACTGCAAAAAGCTTCTAAACATCCCGTCGTTCATCATTTGCTCAGTGGCGTTGTTCACAGGAGGAACATTGCCAGCCTGCTGCACGTTCTCCTCATTGGTGAGTACAGTCGTCTCCACGGTCTCGTTTACTACACTGTTAACATTTTCAGTCGACATTCTCAAATATTGCCATAAAACAAAGGTTAATTAAAGAAATCAACATATCACATAATATCTCTATATACTGACCAACTAACAAATAAGCTTAGGTAAGACACACTAGCAAAGGATTTACTCGTCTCTCCCCTCCTAGTTCTATTCCCCGATCTCTGCCAGAGATCATATCCCTAAGCTCTGATACCAACTGTGACTGCCCCCAAAATAGGTATATATCACCCATTCTGAGTCATCAATAACATGGTACAGAAACAACTACAACTTTATTAATACAACCCATAAACTGTGAGTTTAAATACAAATATTGTCATATAGACAATATACATACCCAACTAAGTCCTTATTACAATTATTGATACAATACTTTATAAAAATGGTGAGGACTACTAAAACAACTTCCTAGAACCTTCATTCCGTACCCCGACTAGTACTCGCTACATTCTAGGCCTCCTGAGAAGAAAAATGGAACAAAAAGGAAAAGGGTGAGCTCAACTAGCCAAGTAAAGAATATTATGACTAAGATAATATAGAATAAATTATCGTTAGTCTTCAACAGGGAAAAATTCTGATAGAATTTAATAGACAACAAGTTTCAGATCAGCAGCGGAAATAATAATTCATAGATGAGTTATGTAGAGAAATTGAACTCGGATCCTATAGTCTCAAACTCTGGTCTGCCATTCTCGGCCAAAGTCAGTGACATCATCACACAATGCTCATGGAAACCTCCTATATCCAATTACCATAGCCTTATGCAGATGAAGGACAAACTACTTCGTATGACGCTGCCTTCTCTCGGTCCGGATCAGGTGTGTTGGGCAGGCCTTACCTCGGTTAAAGCTTCCCATATCTGGTCTTCTATTCGTTGTGGGAGTGCCACTTGTCCCTTGGTTCAAACTCTTATGGCACAATCTGCAGGTCCCACGTTATTCTTTCTTCTTCTGGCTGGCTCTTCATAAGAGGCTGGTTACATGGCCATTGGCTTCCTGGTGTCTCTGTAATCATACCCCCGAATCATTCTCCCACCTTTTCTTTGACTGTGCCTTTTCCCAACAGCTTCTTGGTTTAGTGCTTGCTGTTCATGGCTGGTTCGGTGTTCCTTTTGACTGGGACACACTGATTCATCACATACAACATTCTCAAACAGACCAAATGTCATCTCGGATTATAAAGCTCTGCTTGGCTACTGTTATCTATAAAGTTTGGAATGAAAGGAATAGACGAGCCGATGGTGAAACCCCCCTGTGCTGCTACTATTCTTGCTCAAGACTGTGTTAGGATTGTTAAATGCAAATTGTATTCAGTTAAAACTCTTAGCTCTTATATTGTAAAATATCCCAATCTTAGATGTTGGCAGTTATAGCCTTGGATATAGCAAGTACATCATTGGCTTGTCTCTGATGTGGTTGCTATATTTCTTTCGCGGGGTATGACCCTAGATATGTTTTTCTTCTTTGGTTTATAATACTCACAATTTAGCAAAAACAAAATCTACTATAATCTATGAATTTAAAAGTCCATCATCATTATTTTATCCCTGTAACATCAATCAATGCACATCTTGAATCATATATTCATCTTTGCACTACAGGCCAAAGATATTCATCAGTCGGTCATGTTCATCTCAACACCTGTACATCTTTGCACTACGGGCTAAAGATAGTCATCATAAAATTAACCATCTTTGCACTACAAGGCCAAAGATATTCAGTAACATCATCATTTAGGACTGAGGATGATGAAAATAATTTTAAAGAAAACGAATCCAATGAAACAAAAGAAAAGTATTATGGATTCGTACTTTAAACAATCTGAGTTCAAGAATACTTCATAAACAATCATAGTGAAGTAAAATTCATGAATGATCAAAACATGGATACAATCAAAGCTAGTATCCATAAAAGATATTTTGGACAAAATACAAAAATTTATTTTTTCTGTGAATAGTGCCGTATTCGTGAATAGTGTCGTATACGTGAATAGTGCCGTATACGTGAATAGTAACTCCGACACAAAAAGTTCCAAATTTGATTAAAAGTTCAGATCAATATTTCGGCATAATGATATTGAAAGAAATAATATCAAATATGAAAAAAATAACATCCCTTACCTCGAAAAGACAATACTCCTGACTATAATACTAGATATAGTGCTGAAGGGAACTTGCACCGTATAGCAACTCTCAAGGTATCAAAATACTCACAAGAATACGCTCAATATATCGAAAGAGAAATAGAGAGAAAACTTCAGTTTCTGTTGTGATTTTCAATTCTAACCTAAGCACCCTATTTATAGAAAAATGCTTAGAACACCAAAGCAGAAAAAATAATATAATATTAATACATTTATCAAATTTTCCTAAGTCCACCTCTAGACATCTGATTTCAGCACTTTGCACATGTTAATGATGTCCACAAAATACAAAAAACAATTTTTATCAAAAAAAATAAATAAAACTTCCAAAAATCAATTATTTCAGATCTTCGGAACTTCAATAATTCATAATAAATAGCCCTTTTATCAGAAAAATTCAAACAACATGTCATTTCCATAGAAAATTTCATTATCTACAACTTTACGGAAGAAAATTTTTCCAAATTCCAAACAGAAATTGACCGAAATCTACAAACGGGCGTTTTTACAGGCTATAATCAAATTTCGGTCAAGAATTGGGGTCTACAGACACACAAAACATGTGTTAATCATTTAATGCAACAAAAATACTCTTTCTCCTCATATACTCATATATCCGACATTCATTGTAAAAATATCACCATTATTATATTATTAAAATAATATATTTAAATGAATTATTTTATTAGAAAAAGATAAAATATTAATTTTTAACAATTGTCACATTAAAAATTTTCTCCATCAATATCCACATAAAATCAATATTTTTCTCATCATATAAATTAATAATTAATTATTCACAAATAATATTACAGAATCACAATACTGACAACCAGGCAGTTTCTAGGACAGAGGGGGCTTTCCAATAAAAATTTTTCCTTACTGGCGCGCAATTAGATGACCAAACATCTCCTTAGACAGAACTTTCTAGACATTGCCAATAATGTTATCTAATAATATTATTTAAATAATATGAATTATTGTTCTGATAATGAAAATATTGTGCATTGACAATTATTAAAACAACAATAATATCAACGTAGCAATTATTGGATCAATAAAATATAATATTGAACAGTAATTACTGTAACAATTATTGAGTAATGCCTTCTTATGTAAGAATCAATAATTGGTGCAATACCGTGTGCTACTGTGTTTAAACCACCGGGTATTCTAACAGTATTAACGGTAACAACTACAATGTTATTTATAAACAACTTATTCTCGTCATTTTCTTCCTCCAACCGCTTTCCGTTTTGGGGCCCACACAAGTTTGCGCCATCGTACGAATATTCCCTGATAGTAAGAATATTCCATGACCAAACGAACATTTCCCAACAACAATGAATATTTTATAACCACTTGCATGTTTGAAATAATTGCGTATTTTACCCATAACTCACCACATTAATCAAATCAACCCTTACTATTTCAACATAATAAATAAAGGAAATTCAATTTCATTAATAATAATTTGGGGTCTTACAACCTCCCCTCCTTATTGAAATTCGTCCTCAAAATTGACGTACGTACCTGGTGTTTCGAAAAGGTGAGGATACCTCGCTTTCATTTCTGTTTCCAACTCCCAGGTCATTTCCTCTATAGCATGGTTTCTCCACAAAACTTTAACTTGTGGTATGACCTTCGTGCGTAGGACATGATCCTTCCTATCCAAGATCTTGACAGGTACTTCCTCGTACGTTAAGTCTTCAGCTATCTCGTCCGGTTCTAACTCAATAACGTGGTTCAGGTCTTTCACATATTTACAAAGTACAGATATGTGAAACACATTATGAACACGATACATACTCGGAGGTAACGCGAGTCTATAGGATACATTTCCTACTCAGTCAAGAATTTGAAATGGACCAATAAATCGTGGATTGAGCTTTCCTCTCTTCCCTAATCTTTTAACTCCCTTCCATGGGGCAACACGCAACAATACATGATCCCCAATACTAAATTCCACGTCCTTTCGATGAAGATCTTCATAACTCTTTTGTCGATCCTGTGCCGTTTATATACATTGTCGAATCATTTAGATCTTTTCTGCAGTCATACGTACCAACTCGGGTCCCAATAATGTTGATTCACTCACCTCGTCCCAATATATTGGAGAGCGACACTTTCGTCCATACAATGCTTCAAATGGAGCCACACCTATACTTGCCTGATAACTGTTGTTGTAGGAGAATTCCACCAATGGTAAATACTTATCCCAACTCCCTTTGAAGTCTAGGACACAGAGTCTTAATTGATCTTCAAGAGTTTGGATAGTCCTCTCTGATTGTCCGTCCATTTTAGGATGGTATGCCGAACTAAATCGTAAATCCATGCCCATAGCTTTTTGCAAGCTAACCCAAAATCTTGAAGTGAATCTTGGGTCACGATCCAAAACTATGGATACTGGCATGCCATGCAACCTCACAATCTCATTCACGTACATACTAGCAAGACGTTCAAGGGAATAAGTCTCCTGTATCGGCAAGAAATGAGCAGACTTGGTTAATCTATCAACAATAACCCAAATAGCATCGATGCCTTGAGAAACCGTAGGAAGACCCGTAACGAAATCCATGGTAATGTGTTCCCACTTCCATTTCGGATTCTCAAGTGGTTGCAATTGACCCTTAGGCACTTGATGCTCCGCCTTTACACGTTGACAAGTTAAACACCTCGAGATAAACTTGGCAATCTCTCTCTTTATATTATTCCACCAAAATGTATGTCGAAGATCACGATACATTTTGGTACTTCCAGAATGGATTGCAAACGATGTATTATGTGCCTCCGTCATAATCTTGTACTTCAAATCAGAGTCGTTAGGAACACAAAGTCTAGAGTGGACTCGAAGTATTCCTTCTTCATCGATTCTCGCTTCTGGAATAGCACCTTCTTGTACTTTCTTCTTCATACGCATCAGCTCTAGGTCGGTGGCTTGAGCAACTTTAACTTTTTCTATTAAAGTTGGCTTTATGCGTATACTTGACATCATCACACTCGTTTCTGCATATTATCTTCTACTCAACGCGTCAGCTACCACGTTTGTTTTACCAGGATGGTATTGAATAGTGTGGTCATAATCTTTTAACAGCGCGAGCCAACGTCGTTGTCGCATGTTGAGTTCCTTTTGGGTGGAGAAATACTTGAGGCTTTTATGGTCTGAATATATCTCCACTTTCTCTCCATATAGATAGTGTCTCCAGATCTTTAGCGTGAAAACTACTGCTGCCAACTCTAGATCATGAGTAGGATAATTCCTCTTATATTCCTTAAGTTGTCGCGAGGCATAGGCTATGACTTTCCCACGTTGTATGAGAACACATCCTAACCCTTTACTTGAAGCATCGCTATAGATAACAAATCAATCCGAACCAGATGGTATTGTTAGAACAGGTGCCGAAATGAGTCTCCTCTTAAGCTCTTGGAAACTCTTCTTGCATTCATCGCTCCATTCAAATTGTGTATCCTTTCGAGTCAGCTGAGTTAACAGAGTAGCGATTCGAGAAAATCCTTCCACGAATCTCCAATAATAACCAGCTAAGCCCAGAAAGCTACGTACTCCGGTCACCATTTTCGGTTGCTCCCAACTTTGTATTGCTTCAATCTTTGTCGGGTCAACAGATACTCCATGTTTTGACACAACTTGCCCAAGGAATGCTACTTCCTCAAGGCAGAACTCGCATTTCTTCAACTTAGCATATGAGGATGTAATCAATAAAGACAACAACGAATCGATCCAAATAATCCTTGAATACTCGATTCATCATATCCATGAAAGCCGCAAGAGCATTAGTCAATCCAAAAGACATGACTAAGAATTCATAATACCCGTACCGAGTTCTAAAGGCAGTCTTTGGAATATTCTCAGTTCTAATCTTCAACTGATGATATCCAGAACAAAGATCGATCTTTGAAAAGATTTGTGCTCCTTGCAACTGGTCAAACAGGTCATCAATACGAGGTTGCGGATACCAATTCTTGATGGTAACATAGTTCAAATCCCGATAGTCAATACAAAGTCGCAGAGTCCCGTATTTCTTCTTTACAAATAAAATAGGGGCACCCCAAGGAGATGTACTAGGACGAATGAAACCGATGTCCAACAACTCTTGTAGTTGGACCTTTAACTCCTGAAGTTCAATAGGAGCCATTCGATATGGGGTTTTAGAAATGGTCTTTGTACCAGGCTCAAGATCAATAAAGAATTCAACTTCATGTTCTAGGGGTAGACTGGGAAGTTCTTCAGGAAACACGTCAGGAAATTTACTAACAACAGGAATATTATTCAAATCTGACGTGTCTTTATTCAAATCCATAACAATGGCTAAGAAAGCTTGACATCCGTTTTTCAATAAACGAATAGCTTTATGACTAGATATGACAGGGATTGATTTTAATGGTTTAGTTGCTTGAATTCGTATAACAGGTTGGTTAGGAATAGGAAAACTAACAACCTTACGAAAGCAATCAATTTTGGCATGATGAGTAGTTAACCAATCAATCCCTAAAATCACATCAAAAGCAAGTATCTTTATAGCGATGCTTCGCATAGAGGACTTGGTTGCGTGTTCATACAGCATGGCAATGTCATTACATATGCATCTAGGCAGTTGAAGGATTATGAGAAAGTTTATCCTACTCATGATCTAGGAACTGGCCGCAGTAGTTTTTGCTCTAAAGATATGGAGACATTATCTTTATGGAGAAAAATGTGAGATATACACGGACCACAAGAGTCTAAAATATATCTTCACACAAAAAGAGTTAAACATGAGGCAAAGGAGATGGCTGGAGTTGATAAAGGATTACGACTGTGAAATCCTGTATCACCCTGGAAAAGCCAATGTAGTTGCCGACGCCTTAAGTAGGAAGGGTCGGGAAAAGTTTTCTTTGTTAACGGCTCAAACTGAGTTAATAACAGAGATGGCTAGGATGGAATTGGAAGTGAAGCTTCCAAGTGAAGTAGGACAAATGTTGTTTACGACGGAGATGCAATCTACCATCGTAGAAAGAGTTAAGAAGGTGCAACTCAAAACTGATGAGTGTAACCGGATAAAGGAGCGGCTAACCAATGAAAAAGATAATAAGTACAGTCTTGATAATAAGGGATTATTAAGATTTGAAGGAAGAATTTGAGTTCTGAATGAGATGGAATTAAAGGAGCATGTGTTACAAGAGGCTCATAGTTCGAGGTTTTCGATTCATCCTGGTAGTACTAAGATGTATCAAGACCTTTGACAGAGTTTCCGGTGGCCGAACATGAAGAGAGAAATAGCGGAGTATGTGAGTAGGTGCTTCACTTGCCAGAAATTTAAGGCCGAACATCAACGACCAAGTGGCTTGTTACAGTCATTGAAATTCTGGAGTGGAAGTGGGAAAATATCACGATGGATTTTGTGGTGGGACTTTCGACTACAACGAAAGGGTATGATGCGATTTGGGTAATAGTGGATCGATTGACGAAGTCAGCTCAATTTTTGCCAATCAGAGTTAAGTATAACTTAGATCAGCTAGCTAGACTCTATGTTAAGGAAATAATTTCCAAACATGGAGTACTAGTATCAATTGTGTCAGATCGTGATCCACGATTCACATCGAACTTTTGGAGAAGTCTATAAGAGCAAATGGGAACACAGTTGAATTTGAGTACGGCATATCATCCACAAACTGATGGATAGAGCGAGAGAACAATTCAGACGTTAGAAGATATGCTAAGATCTTGCGCCATGGATTTCAAGGGTAGTTGGGATGATCATCTAACATTAGTAGGAGTTTGTGTATAACAATAGTTATCATGCAAGCATAGGTATGCCATCTTACGAAGCTTTGTATGGGAGGAAATACAGAACACCACTGTATTGGGATGAGGTAGGAGAACGCCGTATTCTAGGATCAAAATTTGTGCAGCAAACATCGGACATTGTCAAGATGATACAAATGCGTCTTCTAGCCAGCTCAAGACAGATAGAGGAAGTTTACGGATTCGCATAGAGAGAATAGAGAATTTTAAGTAGGTTTGTACGTATTTCTAAAAGTATCTCCATGGAAAGGAAAGATACATTTTGGAAAGAAGGGAAAGTTAAGTCTGAGGTTCATAGGACCTTTTGAGGTATTAAAATAGGTGGGTGAGATAGCTTATATGATAGCATTACCTCCAGACCTAGAACGAATACATAATGTATTTCATGTGTCCGTATTACATCCTTATAAGCCAGATTATAAACACGTGATAGAATATGAGTCTATTCATATCGAGAAGGACTTAACGTACGAGGAAACGCCGATTCAAATTATCGATAGAAAGGAACAAGTTATGTGGAACAAAGTCATATCTTCCATAAAGGTGATATGGAAAAACCACGATGCAGAAGAAGCAATGTGGGAGTTGGAAGAAATGATGAAAAAGAATTATTGTTTGAGTAATTTTTTTTTTGCGAGATTCTGGGGACAGAATCCTTATAAGGGGGAGAGAATGTAGCGGCCCAGAAAATCGAAACTTTAGTAAATACTTTTAATAATGAATAAAATAATATTATTTATTATTATTACATGTTGATAAGATGAATGTCGTTTCATAACCTAGAAACGTCGGAACGTCATAGTATTTTAACTATGTGGGAGAATTAAAGTGTTTGAATTTCTAAGACGAAAATAAAAGCTTTCTGAGAAATTTTCCAAAAAACACTATTCACCATTTTTTGCTCGGGAAAATATTTTTAAACTTCCGAGAAATATGTAACGTTATAATATCATGGTGAGATTGATTAAGTAATAATAATCTAAGTATGGAAAACACAATATTTCGAACCAGTCAACACCTTATTATTCAAAAATAATAATTAGAGAAATTAAATCTTTATTCATTAAAAGTTGGGGTCTTAGAACATCCCCTTCTTATGAAATTTCATCCTCAAAATTTATGTACGTACCTAGTATGTCGAAGAGGTAAGGATACCTTATTTTATATCAGATTCTAACTCCCAGTTCATTTCCTCAATATCATGGTTTTTCCATAAAACTTTAACTTGAGATATAACATTTGAGCGTAAGATATGTTCATTCTTATCTAAGATTTTAACAGGTACCTCTTCATACGTTAAATCTTTTGCTATCTCGTCGGGTTCTAACTCAGTAATGTGGTTCGGGTCTTTCACATATTTATGTAGAATGGATATTTTGAAAACGTTATGAACACGTGACATACTTTGCAGTAAATCGAGTTTATAGGCCACATTTCCTACTCGGTCGAGGAATTCAAATGGACCAATGAATCGAGGGTTGAGCTTCCCTCTCTTCCTGAATTTTGTAACTCCTTTCCTATGGAGCAATACATAACAATACATGATCTCCAACATTGAATTCCACGTCCATTCGATGAAGATCAGCATAACTTTTTTGTCGATCTTGTGAGGTTTGTATACGTTGCCGGATAATTTGAATCTTTTCCATAGTCATGCATACCAATTATGGTCCCAACAATGTTGCTTCACCTACCTCGTTCCAGCATACTGGAGAGCGGCACTTTCGTCCCTGCAATGCTTAAAATGGGGCCATGCCTATACTTGCTTGATAACTGTTGTTGTAGGAGAATTCCACCAATAGTAAGTACTTGTCCCATCTTCCTTTGAAGTCTAGAATGCAGAGTCTCAATAGATCTTTAAGAGTTTGAATAGTCCTTTCTGATTGCCCGTCCGTTTGAGGATGATATGCAAAACTAAATCGTAAATTAGTACCCATAGCTTTCTATAAACTGACCCAAAATCATGAAGTAAATCTTGGGTCTCAATCAAAAACTATAGATACTGGCATGCCATACAATCTCACAATCTCATTTATGTACATACGAGCAAGACGTTCAAGTGAATAAGTTTCTCATATAGGCAAGAAATGAGCAGACTTGGTTAATCTATCGACAATGACCCAAATTGCATCTATGCCTTGAGAAACCTTAGGAAGACCAGTAACAAAATCCATGTTGATGTGATCCCACTTCCATTCTAGAATCTCAAGTGGTTGCAATGGACCTTTTGGTACTTGATGCTCTGCCTTGACACGTTGACAAGTTCAACATCTTGAGATAAACTCCACGATCTCTTGCTTCATATTGCTCCACCAAAATATATATATGTCGAAGATCACGATACATTTTAGTACTTCCAGGATGGATTGCAAATGTTGTATTGTGTGCCTCCATCATGATTTTATACTTCAAATCAGAATCGTTAGGAACACAAAATCTGGAGTTGACTCGAAGTATTCCTTCTTCATCGATTCTTGATTCTCAAATAGCACTTTCTTGTACTTTCTTCTTCATACGCATCAGTTCTGGGTCTGTGGCTTAAGCAGCTTTAATGTAACGCCCTAGAAAATCGAACCTTTTGTAAATACTTTTAATAATGAATAAAATGATATTATTTATTAATATTACGTGTTGATAAGATGAATGTCATTTTATAAACTAGAAATGTTGGAATGTCGCAGAATGATGTCTCGCATCATGAAAGAGGAACGTAGCAAGGCTATTCAGCGCCTTAACAGACAGTGATAGTATTAGTTTAATTATGTGAAAATCATTTGGTAGTTAATGATGTAAATTCCGATGTGTTTATAAACAAAGGAATATTTTGATGTTTTAAATCCCGTAGATTCTTTATCTCAAGATAGTGAATGTGAATAGCAGTGATGCTATTGAATATGATGTTTTTCAAAGAATTAAGTATGAATAAAAGATATTATTTTCTTTATCCAAAGTGTTATGTGTTATGATGGGATGGGGACAAGTTAAGTAGAAATTAGTTGAAAAGAGTTGAGTAATAATCTAAATGAATATATTTTTTTAATAGAAAATGCCTCCAAGACGTCAACCACCCTGTCAGAGAACCACCGAAGGAACCAACAACGATAATGCTAAAACTAACCCTGTTCAGCAGTTGGTGACGTTACTGACAGGTGCACTGCAAAATCAACCGCAGAATCAACCTCAGAACCAAGGTGCTACGTTTAAGGACTTCAAGGCGGTTGGACCACCAGAATTCCGTGGATCCATGAATCCAGTTGAAGCGTCGACTTGGATTATGGAAATCGAGAAGGTTTTTGATGTGGCTAGGGTAGAGGAGAATTAGAAGACTACTTTTGCCACATTTATGTTGAAAGAGGAGGCTAGCTATTGGTGGCAGGCCAACAAAACTCGGGAAGGACCAGGAGTAATGACCTGGGATAGGTTTAAGGAGCTGTTCTTCGAGACTTCTTTCCAGAGAGTTCGAAGAGTCGGCTAGAGGTCCAGTTTTTGGAGTTGAAGCTGGGAACAATGTCGGTGTCGGAGTATACCGCAAAATTCAACGAGTTGGCGAGGTTTACGCCATATCAGGTCAGCACAGACGAGCGCAAGGTGAAGAGGTTTGAGCAGGGACTAAAACCCTAGTTGTACAACAGGATCTCCCTGTTCCAATTGAAGATATTTGCAGTAGTAATGGAGAAGGCGATTCTTGCTGAAAGTGGAGGCGAGGCGGTAACAAAGCATAATCAAGAGCAAAGAAAGAAGAAAAGTGAAGGTGAAGCTAAGAGTGGTGGTAACGGTAGTAATGGCAACAACCTGAAGAGGAAGTGGATTGGTAATGGAGGAGCTGGAAATCAACAAAGAAACCAGCAAAATAAGAAGTTTGAAGCATGTGCTGCGTGCGAAAAGTTTCATAAGGGAGTGTGTTTGCTGGGGAAACGAGTATGCTTCAATTGTGGCTATGAGGGTCACATCTCCCCAAATTGCACTCAAGCTAAGAAGAATGTGTGATTCACGTGTGGATCCAAGGATCACTTTACTCGTGAATGCCCTAAGAAGAGATCTGGTGAGACAAATGGGAGCAAGGGAAATGCTAGTGGAGGTGCGTTGGCTATTGTGGGACCAATAACAACAAATAAGCCCATGGCCAGAACCTTTAACACGACTGTGCAAGATGCTGTGCAATCAAAGGATGTGGTGTCAGGTATTATCCCGATCAATGATATTGATGCTTATATATTATTTGATTCGGGTGCTACTTGCTCATTTATATCTAATGAATTCGCTATGAGGTTAGGATTGCTTAAGTGAAGGATTGAATTTCCCTTTAAACATAGAAATCGCGAATAAGGAAGTAATTCCTGTTAGGTTCGTATACAAGAACTGTAGGGTGAACATTAAGGGAAATATCTTGATGGTAGAATTAATTTCGATTAGGCTTGGAGAGTTTGATGTTATTTTAGGAATGGATTGGTTGTTCAATTGTGGAGCAATAATTGACTGCCAAAAGAAATGTGTAAACCTTATGACTCCGTCAAAGGTAGTTTTCAATGGTAGCAAATCGCCTAGACAAATGAGATGTCTGACGATTATGCATGTCAAGAAGTTGTTGAGTCAAGGTTGTGTGGGTTATTTAGCTTACATAGTCGATACTCAGAAGAAGGGTGCAAAACTAGAAGAAATACCAGTAGTTAGGGAGTTTGTTGACGTATTTCCGGAGGACTTACCAGGACTTTCGCCTGACAGAGAGATTGAGTTCGTAATCGACTTAGCGCCAGGAACCGCTTCGATATCGAAGGTTCCGTACAGAATGGCTCCGGTGGAGATGATAGAACTAATGGTACAACTACAGGAGCTGTTGGACAGGAAATATATTCAGCCGAGTGTGTCACCGTGGGGAGCACCGGTGTTATTCGTAAAGAAGAAGGATGGATCAATGCGTCTTTGCATTGATTATAGGGAGTTAAACAAAGTTACTATTAAGAATAAATATCCATTGCCGAGAATAGATGACTTGTTTGATCAATTGAAGGATGCTAGATATTTCTCGAAAATAGATTTGAGAAGTGGGTATCATCAACTGAAGGTAAGAAAGGAGGATGTACCGAAGACGGCATTCTGAACTCGGTATGGACATTACGAATTATTGGTGATGTCTTTTGGTTTGACAAACGCGCCTACAGCGTTCATGGATTTGATGAACAGGGTGTTTAAACCATTTTTGGATAAGTTTGTGGTGGTGTTTATCGACGATATTCTGGTGTACTCTAAAACTCAAGACGAACATGTGGAACACTTACGTCTAACGCTGGAGACGCTAAGAAAAGAAAAGTTGTATGAGAAATTCTCTAATTGTGAATTTTGGCTAGAACATGTACAATTTCTTGGGCACGTAATTGACAAGGATGAAATCTCAGTGGATCCATCAAAGGTCAAAGTTGTGATAAATTGGGAACAACCAAGAACTCTGTCAGAAGTAAGAAGTTTCTTGGGATTGGCAGGGTATTACAGACGATTTATCTAGGATTTCTCCAAAATTGCCACTCCATTGACAAATTTGACGAGGAAATCTGTAAAATTTGTTTGGACGGAGAAGTGTGAAGAAAGTTTCCAGGAATTGAAAAAGAAGTTAAGTATGGCACCTGTGTTGTCATTACTAGATAATACAGGAAATTTTGTGGTGTACAGTGATGCTTCACACAAGGGATTAGGGTGTGTCCTTATGCAAAATGGCAAAGTCATCGCGTATGCATCAAGGAAATTGAAAGACTACGAAAAAGGGTATCCGACTCATGATTTAGAGTTGGAAACGGTTGTGTTTGCTCTGAAGATATGGAGACACTATCTCTACAGAGAGAAATGTGAGATCTACATAGACCATAAGAGTCTGAACTACATTTTCACTCAGAAAGACCTGAACATGCGTCAAAGGAGATGGATGGAATTGATAAAAGATTACGATTGTGAGATCTTTTATCATCCAGACAAAGCAAATGTGGTTTCAGATGCCTTGAGTAGGAAAGGCAGAAAGAAGTTGATGTTGTTAACTGATAAGGAGAAGCTTATTACAGCAATGTCAAGGTTAGAGTTGGAAATCAAATTTCCAAAAGAATCCAATAAGAAATTATACCAGATGGAAGTCAGTTAAACTTTGGTGGACAAAGTGAAGAACTCTCAACTGCAGGATGAGGAATGCAGAAAAATAAGAGAAAGTATGGTCGAGGGAAAAGAAGTGAAATACAAGGTTGATACTGATGGAATGCTGAGATTCGAGGGACGAATCTGGGTTCCAGCTGTACCAGATATTAAAAAGGATATCTTGATAGAGGCTCATAACTCGAGATATTCAATTCATCCAGGAAGTACGAAGATGTATCAAGATTTGCGGCGACATTTTTGGTGGCCAAATATGAAAAGAGACGTTGCAGAATGCGTTGCAAGGTGCTTGACATGTCAGAGAGTCAAGGCCGAGCATCAACGACTAAGCGGATTACTTCAACCGTTGGAGATACCAGAATGAAAATGGGAACATATCACAATGGATTTTGTTGTAGGTCTCCCAACGACTCAGAAAGGATACGATGCGATTTGGGTGATAGTGGACAAATTGACAAAATTTGCACACTTTTTGCCAATAAATATTAGATTCAATCATGATAAGCTGGCAAGGTTATATGTTAAAGAGATCGTTGCAAGATATGGAGTTCCAGTGTTAATTGTGTCAGATAGGGATCTGAGGTTCACATCAAACTTCTGGAAGAGACTACAAGAATGTATGGAACATAGTTGCGAATGAGTACAACATATCATCAGCAAAAAGATGGCCAAAGCAAACGAGCGATCTAGACATTAGAAGATATGCTTAGAGCATGCATCATGGATTTCAAAGGGAGCTGGGATGAACAATTACCATTGGTGGAATTTGCCTACAATAACAGTTATCACGCTAGCATCAGCATGCCGCCTTACGAAGCATTATACGGCAGAAAGTACAGAACTCCACTATGCTGGGATGAAGTCGGTGAACATTAACTGTTAGGACCAGAACTGGTACAACAAACTGCTGAGGTTGTCAAACTCATCTGAACAAGATTGATAGCTGCTCAAGATAGACAAAAGAAATATACTGGTCAACATAGACAAGATCGTGCATTTGAAGTAGGAAATTACGTATTTCTAAAAGTTTCTCCTTGGAAGGGAAAAATTCGATTTGGTAAAAAGGGGAAATTAAGCCCGAGGTTTATTAGGACCCTTCGAAGTGCTGCGAAGAGTTGGAGAGGTGGCTTACAAGGTAGCTCTACCTCCAGAATTGCAAAACATTCATAATGTTTTTTATGTTTCGGTGTTACGACCATATAAGTCTGATTATAAGCACGTGATCGAATACAAACCATTGCACTTTGAGAAAGACTTGTCCTATGAAGAGGTTCCCATCCAGATAGTCGACATGAAAGAACAAGTGCTCAGAAATAAAGTGATACCTTCTGTGAAGGTAATTTGGAGGAACCACAATGTCGAAGAGGCCACGTGGGAACTCGAAGCTGAAATGATGAAAAATTACCCTGAGTTATTTGTTTAATCTATGTCTTCGATTCTGGGGACAGAATCATTATAAGTAGGGGAGAATGTGACGAATGAATTGTTTGAATTGTGATTCGGGGGACAAAATCCTTGTAAGGAGGGAATGATGTAACATTCCAGAATTTTTAATTATTATATTAAATATTTATTGAATTATTTAAGTATTTAATGGATGTGGTTATTGTTAATTGAATAATTGTTCAAATTTGATTCAATTTGGTTAACTATTTGTTAAGTAAATAATTAAGGAAATTAATTATTTTATGCTAATTTAATTTAATTATTAAGTTAGAGAATTTGATTAATTGAGTTATTATTCTTTTATTTGAAATTGTAAATTAAAAGGATGTGTTATTTGATTAAATAAAGTTATAATTATATAAAAAATTATAATTTTGTGGTATTGAGTTATGTGTTAAAGTGATGTAATAAATTATTTTTAGAATTAATTTAATTGAATTTAAAGTGTGATAAATAACCTTGTTATAAAGGAGTTATTAAAATAATTAAGGGAGTTTAATTCAGTTTTGCCAAACAAGGCCTAAGGCCTATTAAGTCTTTAATATAATTGTGTTTTACCAAACAAGGTGTAAGGATTAATGGGTTTTTTTTTAGTTAGTAACCAAAGAAGCCTTATGGCTTTTGATTTCAAAAATTTTAACTGACATCAGTTATGTGTTTTATATTTATATTATATAATCAATATATATATATATATATATATTATATTCTATATACGTTATTTGTTAAGACGTAAGATAGATGAGAGAGGTTAGAAAGAAGAAAAGAAAACTCAGAGAAGAAGAAGAGAAGAGAGGAAGAAAGGCTAGAGATTGGAGAAGGAGAGAGTTGGGAATAGAAAGGAATAGCCATATCATCTTCTTCAAGGTATTCTCCTATTTCTTTTAGTTTTAAAAGTTTTAGCTTTCTCATATTTTTCTGTAAAATTCTTGTGATAAGATAATTGTTGATTTTATGTGTATTCATGTGATAAACTGGTGTTATAAGGTTATTTTCATAAGATATATATGATTATAATCAATGAATTGATGATATGTATGTAATTTGTGAAGAAAAAAATTTTTACAGAGAGTTTTTGTGAATATATATTGTTTAGCTTAAAGTAGAATTTGAGGGTTAATTAGTTGTTTAGTTGATAAATTGACCATTTATTTTGATAGAGTATGTATAATTATTGATAAACATGCTTTGAATTAATGGTTTTGGTTGAAAAACAAAATTTACAGTGTTGATTTTCATTGAAATATCAAAAAGTGAGTTTTTATCAAAAATAGTGAAATTAAATGTGCTAAATTTGTTGTTTATGTTGTTGTATGGATAGAAACATGTTAGGAATTCTTGAATTTTTTTTACATAAAGTTTTTGTATGAATTATATGCTATTTAGTCTGTTAGAAACGAGCATGTAGGCCAAAATTGGCTTATTCCTGCATTGTTGCCGAAGCTATCAGTCGAAACTGCAGTTTCGGGCCGCGCAGCGGTCTAGCAGTGTTTGTTTCGCACCTCAGCCCCGGCGTCACGCTGCAGCGCGGCTTTATACCTTTGTTCCCGTGCCGCAACGCCATGCTCACGCCGTAGCACGAGTTAGTAGAATGGTCTGACAGTGGTGATTTTGTACTCGAAATTTTAAGGAATTGTTATGTGATGATAATAGGACTGTAAAATGTTGATTTTAATATTTGTATACTATGAATAAGTATATTATTAACGATTAACTTGTGTTATAACTTGATTATATGATTAAAAATCTAATATTTACATGATGAACGTACTTAGTTATGTAGTAGAGTGGTAATGGCTAACTATGTCATGATGACATATGTTTATAGGATATTGTGATTCGTATTGTTCGGTTTAATCTACGAACAAGGCAAGTTTTCTAAACTTTCTTTTTACATTGAGCAAGTTTTCTAAACTCTCTTTTACATTGAGCAAGTTTTGTAATCTATTATCTTGTTAATCAAACTACTGTTTTCAATTCGATTATGATATAATGATGTACGTTATTCTTAAGCAAGTTATTATTGTATTTAACTTGTTGTTTAGCATGCAAAATTTATATATTCTAATGTTGAACATTTTTATCAATCAAATTGCTATGCATGCTTAGTATTCAATTTTAATTAACCTTGGCTTAGTATTGTTCAAGCAAGGTGTTGTAGCTATTCAAATTGTATGCTCTTAGATTATTCCTAGAACATGACTTTAGTTTACTATGATTGATTCAATCACGATTATTCTATAGTATAATGTTGGTTTTATTCAACTAATCCATAGTTGATGTTAGTTGAATTCCAAATTACCTTGAAAGCTTATCCAAACCAAACTTTCTTTGGTGTGGACTTGTACTCTAAATACTGAGATGGACAACCCTATTGTTATGATTAGAGGTTAACTTACGCGTAGCGTTAAAATGTTTGTACACAATACATTGTATAAAGGGCTGATCCCCCTAAGTACGAGGTCCTTATAATCTTATGACTGTTAAAGTTGGAGTTGAAAGATTACTTGCAACTGTGGGCGTAGTTCATGGTCTTATGACCCTCAGTGATGTATATTCCATATTTTGGATTCCAGTATCTGATTTTCATTGTTAGAGTACTGTGCAATCTTGATGAACCTATTATTGGCAGTTATATTTTTATACTCCTGTTGATTCTCTATTATATCCAGTGAGCAATTGTTTTGCTCACTCTTTCATATTTATAAACTCATTGCAGCTAAAGAAGAGAAGGTAGATGAACCTTCGACTAGCAAAGGAAAAGGGAAAAATGTACAAGTGACGAAGACTTGTAATTTTTACTTTAGACTTTTATTATGATGATCTTAGACTTGGTATTAATGAAGTTTATTTAATTTCCGCATTTGAATGATTGTATTTAAAGGTTAGATAACCTGGGAGATTTTATTATGTAACCCTTTAATGGGAAAAGTTTTATTTATCCAGTTTTATTGTGATTGTGTAGTTAGATATGAATTTTTGATTAAGTGAACACCAGATCCTGTGGGAATGAAGTACCTGGATTTGGGGGTGTCACAATTGGGTCATTGTCGATAGATTAACCAAGTCAGCTCATTTCTTGCCTATACGAGAAACTTATTCACTTGAACATCTTGCTCGTATGTGCATAAATGAGATTGTGAGATTGTATGTCATGCCAGTATCTATAGTTTCTGATCGAGACCCAAGATCCACTTCATGATTTTGGGTCAGTTTATAGAAAGCTATGGGTACAGATTTACGATTTAGTTCTGCATATCATCCTCAAACGGACTATTCAAACTCTTAACGATATATTGAGACTCTACGTTCTAGACTTCAAAGGAAGTTGGGACAAGTACTTACCATTGGTGGAATTCTCCTACAACAACAGTTATCAAGCAAGTATAGACATGGCTCCGTTTGAGGCGTTGCAGGGATGAAAGTGTCGCTCTCCAGTATGCTGGAACGTGGTAGGTGAAGTAGCATTGTTGGGACCAGAATTGGTACGCATGACTACGGAAAAGATTAAAATTATCCAACAATGTATACAAACCTCACAAGATCGACAAAAGAGTTATGCTGATCTTCATCGAAGGGACATAGAATTCAATGTTGGAGATCATGTATTGTTACATATTGCTCCATGGAAAGGAGTTACGAAATTCAGGAAGAGAGAGAAGCTCAACCCTCGATTCATTGGTCCATTTGAATTCCTCGACCGAGTAGAAAATGTGGCCTATAAACTCGATTTATCGCTAAGTAAGTCACGTGTTCATAACGTTTTCCACATATCCATGCTACATAAATATGTGAAAGACCCGAACCACATTATTGAGTTAGAACCCAATGAGATAGCATAAGATTTAACGTATGAAGAGGTACCTGTTAAAATCTTAGATAAGAAGAAACATATCTTACGCTCAAATGTTATACCTTAAGTTAAAGTTTAATGGAAAAACCATGATATTGTGGAAATGAACTGGGAGTTAGAATCGGATATAAAAATAAGGTATCCTTACCTCTTCGACATACTAGGTACGTACATCAATTTTGAGGATGAAATTTCATAAGAAGGGGATGTTCTAAGACTATAACTTTTTATGAATAAAGATATAATTTTTCTAATTATTATTTTTGAATAATAAGGTGTTGACTAGTTCAAAATATTGTGTTTTCCATACTTAGATTATTATTACTTAATCAATCTCACCTTGATATTATAACGTTACTTATTTCTCGGAAGTTTAAAAATAATTTCCGAGCAGAAATGATGAATAGTGTTTTTCAGAAAATTTCTCAGAAAGCTTTTATTTTCGTCTTAGAAAATCAAACACTTTAATTCTCTCACGTAGTTAAAATACTACGACGTTCTGATGTTTCTAGGTTATAAAATGACATTCATCTTATCAACACGTAATAATAATAAAAAATATTATTTTATTCATTACTAAAAGAATTTAAAAAAGGATCGATTTTCTGGGGCGTTACATTCTCTCCCCCTTATAAGGATTTTGTCCCCAGAATCTCGCAAAAAAAATTACTCAAACAATTGAGGGTAATTCTTTTTCATCATTTCTTCTAACTCCCACGTTGCTTCTTCTGCTTCGTGATTTTTCCATATCACCTTACGGAAGGTATCCTTACCTCTTCGACATACTATGTAGACCCCGAATTTTATGAAATGAAAGTATTCAATTTTCTTATAATTATTATTTTATTTCATAAATGGTTAAATTCATAAAGGAATTAAAGTTAAGGGTGATATGTGAATATTTTTTTGCAAAGTATGCAAGTTGTTATAAAATATTCGTTTGGTCGGGGAATATTCTTTTTATCGGGAAATATCCGTACGATGGCACAATCATTGGTGGACCCCACAACGGAAGTATTGTCGTAGTAAGAAAACGATAGAATTATCTTTTTATAAAAATAATGGCAAACGTGTTACTGTTAAAAACTATTGAACTACCCGGTAGTAAAAGTACAATGATACGTGTGGTTGCATAGTAGCACACGGAATTGATTATTGATGCTTACGTAAGAAGTCACTCAGTTATACTCAATTACTGCTGCAATAATTGATGCATCATATCTCTCATATTATTGATTCGATTATTGTCACAGTATCATCTGCATAATATGATATATTATTAAATCAATAATTGAGACAACAAAGTTATTCATATTATTAAATTACATAATTTACAATGTCTAGAAGTTCTGTCAAGGAGAGGTTTGGTCACCTAATTTTGCACGCCAATAGGGAGAAATTCTTATTGGAAAGCCCCCTCTTTCCTGGGAACGACCTGATTGTTAAATATTGTGAGTTATAATATTAATGATGAATGTTATTAAAAATCAAAGTTGAGTTCGAAGTTGAATTTGGAGACGCAGACGTGATATTTGAGTCCAGAAAGATGAAATTAGTAGAAATAGACTATAAACACAAAATTTGCTAGGGTTGACTTTTTGGTCAAAAAAGTCAACAGTTGACTTTTTTGGAAAAAGTCAATCTTCAAAATTTCAAAAATGAAATTTTTGAGAAAAATATTTCCATTGTGTTTGGATTGTTAGTGTTAGTGGAAATCGACATTTATTTCGATAATAACTGATGTTTGGAGGTTATATTGACCAATCGGGTAATTAATCGAATAAATATGCAATTAATTACTATTGATTCACATGATTATAACTATTTGTTCACATGTGTGTACTATTGATTCATATTCATTTACTATTAGGGGAGTTGGTTCAAGATTGATAATACTTGCATGACTAAGTTAAAAATAGAGGTATTGATGAAGGTACTATACTGTAATTCGTATTTTCACATGATTATAACTATTGATTCACATGATTGAACTATTGATTCACATTATTTACTATTAGGGAAGGTGGTGCAAGTTTGATAATAGTTGCAAGACTAAATTAAAAATGAAAGAAAAGTTGGAGGTATTGTACTGTAATTTTTTGAGCCCCAAAACGTGCAATTATCGAAACTATATTTTCCTATAAATAGAAGCTCATTCTTCCTTCATTTCTCACCACTTCACTAAAGCTATAGAGCAATTATTATAGAGAGAAATTATAGAGAGAAAGAAGAAAAGAAGTCTGCTACCTCTCTATTCCAGTATCCAGCTTTATTCTAAGGTAAGGGGTATTATTTCTTTCGTATTCATGAAGAAAGCTTCTATTATTTCATTCTATATTTTTATGTTGGAATAACATGTCTATGCGAAGTACCGCATACATGATGAAATTCTTCTGTTATTCCATTCTTCATTATTCTGTTGGAATATCCTGTCTGTGCAGATTACGCTAGACCTGGTTCCATTCTTTATTATTCTGTTGTAATAACCTATGTGTGCGGTCTATCACATGCATGGTGAATTCTTTTGTTATTCCATTCTTTATTATTCTGTTGGAATATCCTGTGTGTGTGGATTACGCTAGACCTGGTTCCATTCTTTATTATTTTGTTGGAATAACCTGTTTGTGCGGTCTATCACATGCATGGTGAATTCTTCTGTTATTCCTTTCTTTATTATTCTATTGGAATGGAGTCTATGCGGATTACGCTAGACCTGGTTCCATTCTTTATTATTCTGTTGGAATAACATGTCTGTGCGGTCTATCACATGCATGGTGAATTCTTCTGTTATTCCATTCTTTATTATTCTGTTGGAATATCCTGTCTGTGTAGATTACGCATGACCTGGTTCCATTATTTTTTATTCTGTTGGAATATCATGTCTATGCGTTTACGCATGACCTGGTTCCATTATTTATTATTCTGTTGGAATAACCTGTCTATGCGGTCTATCGCATGCCTGGTGAATTCGTTTGTTATTCCATTCTGTATTATACTCAATTGGTTAAAGTTTTAGCTTCTATACTCCATGAAATTAGTGGAATATCCTTGATACTTGCGCTTCATCTAGTATCTTTTCATGAAAATATTCTTCTAAGCATTCTTGAAGTTTACTCTACAAAGAAGTATCATTTTGACAATTTGAACGTTATTGATTTCTGGATAACTTAGATTATAAATTTTTAAAAATTTATTCTAGAACTTGTTTTATTGAATTCCTATATCATAGTCATCATCCTCATATTTATATTATGTTGAAAGTTATATGTGGCCTGTAATGCATAGATGGACTTGGTATGATTATGACCAGGGATTATTCGTTATAATCATGACTGTAATGTTATAAATAATGTGGTAAAAGTTCTCATTGGCCCGTAGTTCATTGATGGACAGTTGTTGGCATGATCATATCCATTAATGAATACACAAATATCATTGGCCCGTAGTGCAAGAATAAATTGTGGTCGTGATACTAAAGAATATCCTTGGACGTAGTGCAGGGGTGATTCGATGAAGTGAATTATTTATTAAGCTGAGTCCCAACAATAAAAGTGATGAAAAACCTTTTAAATCATTAAAAATAGTAGATTTTATTCTCTCTTTTTTTTTTGTTAATGTGGAGTTTCCCAACCGCAGTAAGATTTTATTCTCTACTTGACTCTTCTAATGGATTGCTTGTTCCGCTGCAGTTAAACTTGATGTCTATTATATTTTATCAGTTTAAAATTGTTGAAGACTAATGATAATTTATTCTGCATTATCTTAGTCATAATATTTCTTACTGGGCTAGTTGAGCTCACCCTTTTGCTTTCATTGTTCTCTTCAGGAAATGAGAACATAGCCGAGACTAGTCGGGGAACGGAGTGACGGTGCAGATGATAGCATTAGTAGTCCTCACTATTCTGTAAAATAGTGTGACAATAAATGTAACGAGGACTCCATTGAGTGTGGATATTGTCTAGATGACAATATTATGTTTTATCGTATTTTACACGACAGTTGTATAATTAAGTTTTTAATTGTATTTTGTACCATATATTTGGCGACTCAAGATGGGTGATGTATACCTATTTTGGGGGTGTAGTAACCCCGAATCCGGGCCCCGAATCGCCGCGGACTAGGTACACTATTTCTATAACTATTTGCGGAAGATATAAACATAAGTTGTTTATACAATACATTACACACTATTACCCAAAATCGAGTAACCTTAACTTATTACACATTTCATAAAATATCTATTACACAACCATATTTATCAAACTATTCTATTACTAGATAGCCGCATATAATGCCCCAAACTGAACTTGGCTTAACCTTTTCCTGTATACGACGCATTTGCTTTACCTGCAATGTTTTTATAATGATATAGCAAGGGTGAGCATGAAAGTTGCCCAACAAGTTTATATACAATAACATAACGATATATCATGATTGAAGAGTATGAATAATTGGTTGGCTATAATTCAACAATATAATTGTGAACTAGCAGGAACAAAATTTTGACTGAACAAGTATTTTACATGAACAAACATTTCTGAACCAACTGGTAATGAAGGTGATCAGCCTTTCATACCTGACTTATACATGCAAGATGTACAGAATACAATTTTCATGGCAATCAGCAATGATTAACCATCATCTTGAATAAAATACTCTTATTAGAGTTAAGTACAAGAAAACTTGCCTGAGCCGTTGATTACCGCACGCAATTTAATAACGCTTTACCCCGAAGACCTAATATAAGTAATATAGATCTCCAATAATTAGAATAATATCATCACAGTATAATACTGTTATATTTATCCACAGAATAACCTAAACACATTACCACATAAACCTATCAGTCTATAACACACATAAGACTAGGTATCAAGTCAAACTATTGCAGTCTGAGTTGAAACCAACACAATTCTATCATCCCGATGGTCTAGTCGGATTTTTATCGAGTTTAAGTTCAATTAAACTCTACCTAAACACTTAACAATTACCACAGATAATTTAATATCAGTCAAAATATTTTTCTAGGCTCGTAATAATTTTCGGATAATTATTACCATTTATCAACATTTTTCAATCCTTAAAATCGTATTTAAATAAATTAAATACAACATAATACCTTAATCATTAATATTCATTTAATATAAAATATTAATGAAAATCATTACATAATATTATAATATATCAAAATATTTTTAATACCTTAAAATCATTTTTATATGATTTTCCAACACTTAAATCCATTATCTGATAATTGCTATTAATATTAAAATATTAATATTTTCATGCCAAAATATCAAAAGTTATATTTTATAACTTAAAATATTTTTATAACACTTAAATCATTATCGTGAATTTTTATTCATTATCTAATATTATTAATCATTTAATAATATTCAAATCATTTACTAATACTATTAATCATTTAATAATATTTTATTTGTTTCATAAATAATAAAGGTCTCGCACAATTTAAGATATAAATATTTTACATCTTGAAGATTAAATCCTTTATATTCCTTTTTAGAAATATCTTTTACATTTACTTGCGAATTTGAGGTTTAAACAGCTAATACATACCTTTTATATTAAAACTCAACTTACTATATTATTTCTTTAATTTAAATAATTTTTATATTATTTTATCCATTCATGAGTAAACACAGACCGTTCTCTCATATATACATATTTTATTCTGCTAACACATTCGCTTTATTTTTCGTAATATAATTATTCGCATTTTTGCTTTATATAGTAAATATATATATTCCGTTACGTAAATCTCAACTCAAAACCACATTTTGAGCACCGAAAACCTCAAAATATCATTTTTAAGATTAATACAATTTTTAAAAGGTTTTACGTTCTTTGTTGCACCATAAATTAATTTTATAGGCAATTGTAGTTTTTTTATTTCACTTAAATATGTAATTTATATTTATTACATATTTTTATTGCTTTATTTATGTCCGAAAAGAAGTTTATCGGCGTAAAATATTACATATAGCCAAATCTCGCCCCATAAGACTTTATTAGATTTATTATGACTTATTATTACGCCGGAACGCGATTCGGAATGGCGAACGTCAAAATCGCTCAACGCGCCGACGCTCGGCGTTCGCTCAAATTTTAATCCTGACATGCTTGTTTACCCATTTTTAATTTTCAAATCATGAGTCATATATCAGCAAAATTTCGGGCGTATTATAGACCCCATGGCATAGTATTTTAGAAAAATTTCATACCGCGAAAATGAATCACGGAAACTAATCAAAAAGGTGCGCAAAAAGCATGTCAGGCAGCTGCCCAGCAGTGCAGCGCGGCGCCGCACGCCCAGTGCGCGCACGCTGCTGCCCAGCGGCGTTGCCGCTCCGCCGCTCGCATACCAAATCTGCTATTTTACGAATTTCGTACGCGTTTCTCTCAACTCCGATTAATCTGATTTTTGGATATGTTATACATGGCATACCCAAGTATCTTTAAAAAATATCAGGGCTGGGTTTCAGGTATGACAGGCTGCCCAAACAAAGCGCCAAAAGTGTGCGTTCATCACAGTTTTTTAACATTTTGCCAGTTTTACCCTCTCTCGCTAAAACAGTCATAACGTTTTCGTTTTAAAACATTTTTAAGTAATTCTTGAGCCCACGCGAAGCTAACTTCCGGGACTACAACTCTTCCCTACTGACTTTTTTCCAAATTCAAAACACATCAGACCAGAAATTCCGTTCAAATGGACTGAACCGCACTTGTTGGACAGTTTTGACACTACTACTTTGAAATGTCATAACGCTCTCCTCCGATGTCAGATTTAGTCCGTTCCGGAGTCTATGGAAAGCTTATTCAGTGTACTACAACATATCAAAAGCCCAGAATTTTCTGAACACCCTAACTAATCCCGAATTTTCCTTTTAGGGACAGCAGTCCACTAGATTTTTTTTAAGGTTTGAAAACTGTTTTGCTTTTCTTTCTTTGGAACAAACTAGTTAGCATCCAAAATGACTAGATCTAGACATAACACATCATTAAACATGAAGATCTAAGATTTTTGAGTTTAAAATTATAAGCTCATGATCTTTTCAATAACCACAAGGGAATACATTTAAAGCTAACTAGATTTTTAGTTTTGGAAATTTTTATACCTTTCTGGTTGGATGATCTCTCCTCCTACCAAGCTAGATGGTGTGAAGAAAATTTTCTTCTTTCTCCCTCCTTGATATCCACGGATTCTCTCTTCTTTCTTTTCTTTCTATTCTATTTTTCTTAGCTCTTTTGGACAATGAAATAAACTTTTTAATTGAAATGAAATGTGGGAGTATTTATAGTAGGAGAAATGTATATATATAACTTGTATATATAAATCTCCCAACATCTTAGCTTGCTTGCCTTGGTTGATATTTAATTATTAAGCTAAAAAGGCTAGTGGGCTATATTTAGGTGAGTGGTTAAACAACTCTTGACCAACTAAAATGGAAGAGTAATGCAATGAATCATGTGCTCCTTTTCCCTACTTGCATAGCCGGATCAATGCTCCATATTTGGCCAATTTTTATTTATCAATTTATTTGTTATTTATCCATCTAGAAGGTCCATAAAAAATGAGCCATAGCTTGGGCCATTTGATTTCTTGTTTGGACTTTCTAATTAAATTGTTTGAGTAAAAATATAACATAGTCCAACACACTAATTTTATCTTTCCCTAATTATTTAGTTAGGGTTTCTAAATCACTCATTATGGAAATTTAAATACATAGATAATTTAATAATGTAACCCAATTAAGCTAGGTTTAAAAATAATCAATAACTTGAGATAATAAAATTAATCTCTTAGGTTAGTATACTAGTATAAAATTTAAATACTAGCACTTACACTTGTTATAACCCTTAGGTTATTTAATTCTCATTCCTAATATATAACATTAGGTTAAATAATTTTCTTTTATTTGTTTATATAATAAACAAGTATAAACAATCACATAAGTACTTCATAAAATTTTTAAATCCAAACTCTATTTCCAATCTAGGTCTTATTATTTCACCTTTATTTAATCAATAAAGATTTCAAGTGATTCATTAGGGTTTTCCCTAATTAAATTATAATTAATACCGTTTAACCTTATACTTAGCATTTGCATTCCCAATCTAGGGTTTTCAATATCCGATTTAGGGTTTCGGACTCCCGGAACTGAAACTAGGGTTTCCAAACCGTTTTTAGGTTTCTTATAAAATGTTAGGGTTTTCTAACTGAACGCTGTCGTTCTTAATATATACCTAGGGTTTATCACAGATGTAATTTATCTGGTCAACCAATGACCCTTAACCACATTCTGAACACATACATAACCATAATCACAGAATTTAATCACATAAATCCTTAATCCTGAATAATTCACCTATATCCTTCACCGAATTTTGAAATCCTCAAAATTCAATCCCAATAACCTTAAACGCATTCACTTATTTTCTGTCTAGGCCTATTATTTGACCTTAAATCAATCATTTGAGATTTTCATAAATTCTCCAAATTCTCGGGTTGTCACATTCACCCCTCCTTATAAGAATTTCGTCCCCGAAATTCACCTTACACCTTACACCATGCACCTTACATCATTCACACATATCTCATGCTACCCAATATACCACTCACAAGGGAAAAAGGTTTAAAATTTTGCTGAGGGCTCATATAGACCATGAACACATAGATTTGACGGTATTTATACCGCAAAACAAAACATTACTTGGTCTGTTTACAATCACAAAGAAGGTAAACTACCATTACTAGAACTTTAGGTGATCAGCCTATCATACGATAACGTTATAAATAACGTATTTATTTTTAGCGAATATTTACGCTATTAGATTGGATTTATTTATCCAAACAACATAGTTCACCTCAGTCTTATCATAGGATTCAGCACCAAAACAATTTGGTTCAGGAAATTTCTTTCAATAAACACTTGGAATTTTTGAAAACATTTTTGAGAATGACGTCATGATGCCGTACTGTATTTACAGTCCGTTGAGGAATCCGTCATTTGATGATTTTATCATGCTACATCATACCATAGTGGAATAATGACTTTAAGTCAAATTCACACGAAGTAATACTGCATTGATGACTCCATCATTTTTATCATCTCTGCACCAGATCACATGGTACATAAGTGATAAATAAAAATATTTTTTTTAAAGGCACATAGTGCGTATTTAGCTTGAAGTCAAAAATTTTGAAATCTGGCATAGATATGGGTTTAGGAAAACCTAAATCTCCACTAATGATCATTTGCTTAAACATTCTATCTGTTCCTATTATCCTCAATACTCCATTCACACACAACTATACCCAGTTCCTAAAACCACACTTATGAGTTCATAACCTGACCACAATTATATGAGTTTACGAACTTACCCTAGTCTGACCTTTGGCGTCCGTTCGCTGAGGGGATCATAAACATTTCATATAACTATGCGTCAAGAATGTCACATAAGTATGAGTTCTAAGAACTCGTACTTAATCCTATATCCTCTACCTATGACCTATTATCTATATATAATAACTAGCGTGACACAACATTTCAACTATTACCAATGCCACCAACCAAGTAGTTTTTACACCAAGTACAATTCCCCTCCCATACAAGGAATCATACAACTCTGTTGCTGGCACGAGTCCTCATTGAAATCCCCACCTAATACTAACTCCACATTTACTCCATACGAATTTTATTTAAACCGTATTTACAATTCATAACTCTTTCATGAGTTTTCATAGTACAATTTCATAGTACAACTGATACACAACATCTTGCAGTAAACTTTTCAATCATTAGATTGATTCATTTCCCATATCATAACCTTTATCAGATCACGGGGTGATCTTATCGTATATATTACGATTTATTTCTATGACTTGATTCCCTGCACTTTAAGTCCTTTTAAACTCGATCTAATCACCATTATTGTTCAACTTTATTATCAGAGTTAGGGAACTCTGTGTCTTTACACTCGCCGAGATTCATCTTTGAATCTTACTGACCAACTAACTCTATTTGAGTTAGTCTTATCCTAATCACTGCGGTTATTGGTCTCAGGTATTCCTACCTAAGCTTCATAACCAACAGCTCTGATACCAACTGTAGTAACCCCGAATCCGGGCCCCGAATCGCCGCGGACTAGGTACACTATTTCTATAACTATTTGCGAAAGATATAAACATAAGTTGTTTATACAATACATTACACACTATTACCCAAAATCGAGTAACCTTAACTTATTACACATTTCATAAAATATCTATTAAACAACCATATTTATCAAACTATTCTATTACTAGGTAGCCGCATATATTGCCCCAAATTGAACTTGGCTTAACCTTTTCCTGTATACGACGCATTTGCTTTACCTGCAATATTTTTATCATGATATAGCAAGGGTGAGCATGAAAGTTGCCCAGCAAGTTTATATACAATAACATAACGATATATCATGATTGAAGAGTATGAATAATTGGTTGGCTATAATTCAACAATATAATTGTGAACTAGCAGGAACAAAATTTTGACTGAACAAGTATTTTACATGAACAAACATTTCTGAACCAACTGGTAATGAAGGTGATCAGCCTTTCATACCTGACTTATACATGCAAGATGTACAGAATACAATTTTCATGGCAATCAGCAATGATTAACCATCAGCTTGAATAAAATACTCTTATTAGAGTTAAGTACAAGAAAACTTGCCTGAGCCGTTGATTACCGCACGCAATTTAATAACGCTTTACCCCGAAGACCTAATATAAGTAATATAGATCTCCAATAATTAGAATAATATCATCACAGTATAATACTGTTATATTTATCCACAGAATAACCTAAACACATTACCACATAAACCTATCAGTCTATAACACACATAAGACTAGGTATCAAGTCAAACTATTGCAGTCTGAGTTGAAACCAACACAATTCTATCATCCCGATGGTCTAGTCGGATTTTTATCGAGTTTAAGTTCAATTAAACTCTACCTAAACACTTAACAATTACCACAGATAATTTAATATCAGTCAAAATATTTTTCCTAGGCTCGTAATAATTTTCGGATAATTATTACCATTTATCAACATTTTTCAATCCTTAAAATCGTATTTAAATAAATTAAATACAACATAATACCTTAATCATTAATATTCATTTAATATAAAATATTAATAAAAATCATTACATAATATTATAATATATCAAAATATTTTTAATACCTTAAAATCATTTTTATATGATTTTCCAACACTTAAATCCATTATCCGATAATTGCTATTAATATGAAAATATTAATATTTTCATGCCAAAATATCAAAAGTTATATTTTATAACTTAAAATATTTTTATAACACTTAAATCATTATCGTGAATTTTTATTCATTATCTAATATTATTAATCATTTAATAATATTCAAATCATTTACTAATACTATTAATCATTTAATAATATTTTATTTGTTTCATAAATAATAAAGGTCTCACACAATTTTAGATATAAATATTTTACATCTTGAAGATTAAATCCTTTATATTCCTTTTTAGAAATATCTTTTACATTTACTTGCGAATTTGAGGTTTAAACAACTAATACATACCTTTTATATTAAAACTCAACTTACTATATTATTTCTTTAATTTAAATAATTTTTATATTATTTTATCCATTCATGAGTAAACACAGACCGTTCTCTCATATACATATTTTATTCTGCTAACACATTCGCTTTATTTTTCGTAATATAATTATTCGCATTTTTGCTTTATATAGTAAATATATATATTCCGTTTCGTAAATCTCAACTCAAAACCACATTTTGAGCACCGAAAACCTCAAAATATCATTTTTAAGATTAATACAATTTTTAAAAGGTTTTACGTTCTTTGTTGCACCATAAATTAATTTTATAGGCAATTGTAGTTTTTTTATTTCACTTAAATATGTAATTTATATTTATTACATATTTTTATTGCTTTATTTATGTCCGAAAAGAAGTTTATCGGCGTAAAATATTACATATAGCCAAATCTCGCCCCATAAGACTTTATTAGATTTATTATGACTTATTATTACGCCGGAACGCGATTCGGAATGGCGAACGTCAAAATCGCTCAACGCGCCGACGCTCGGCGTTCGCTCAAATTTTAATCCTGACATGCTTGTTTACCCATTTTTAATTTTCAAATCATGAGTCATATATCAGCAAAATTTCGGGCGTATTATAGACCCCATGGCATAGTATTTTAGAAAAATTTCACACCGCGAAAATGAATCACGGAAACTAATCAAAAAGGTGCGCAAAAAGCATGTCAGGCAGCTGCCCAGCAGTGCAGCGCGGCGCCGCACGCCCAGTGCGCGCACGCTGCTGCCCAGCGGCGTTGCCGCTCCGCCGCTCGCATACCAAATCCGCTATTTTACGAATTTCGTACGCGTTTCTCTTAACTCCGATTAATCTGATTTTTGGATATGTTATACATGGCATACCCAAGTATTTTTAAAAAATATCAGGGCTGGGTTTCAGGTATGACAGGCTGCCCAAACAAAGCGCCAAAAGTGTGCGTTCATCACAGTTTTTTAACATTTTGCCAGTTTTACCCTCTCTCGCTAAAACAGTCATAACGTTTTCGTTTTAAAACATTTTTAAGTAATTCTTGAGCCCACGCGAAGCTAACTTCCGGGACTACAACTCTTCCCTACTGACTTAATTCCAAATTCCGAACACATCAGACCAGAAATTCCGTTCAAATGGACTGAACCGCACTTGTTGGACAGTTTTGACACTACTACTTTGAAATGTCATAACGCTCTCCTCCGATGTCGGATTTAGTCCGTTCCGGAGTCTATGGAAAGCTTATTCAGTGTACTACAACATATCAAAAGCCCAGAATTTTCTGAACAACCTAACTAATCCCGAATTTTCCTTTTAGGGACAGCAGTCCACTAGATTTTTTTTAAGGTTTGAAAACTGTTTTGCTTTTCTTTCTTTGGAACAAACTAGTTAGCATCCAAAATGACTAGATCTACACATAACACATCATTAAACATGAAGATCTAAGATTTTTGAGTTTAAAATTATAAGCTCATGATCTTTTCAATAACCACAAGGGAATACATTTAAAGCTAACTAGATTTTTAGTTTTGGAAATTTTTATACCTTTTTGGTTGGATGATCTCTCCTCCTACCAAGCTAGATGGTGTGAAGAAAATTTTCTTCTTTCTCCCTCCTTGATATCCACGGATTCTCTCTTCTTTCTTTTCTTTCTATTCTATTTTTCTTAGCTCTTTTGGACAATGAAATAAACTTTTTAATTGAAATGAAATGTGGGAGTATTTATAGTAGGAGAAATGTATATATATAACTTGTATATATAAATCTCCCAACATCTTAGCTTGCTTGCCTTGGTTGATATTTAATTATTAAGCTAAAAAGGCTAGTGGGCTATATTTAGGTGAGTGGTTAAACAACTCTTGACCAACTAAAATGGAAGAGTAATGCAATGAATCATGTGCTCCTTTTCCCTACTTGCATAGCCGGATCAATGCTCCATATTTGGCCAATTTTTATTTATCAATTTATTTGTTATTTAACCATCTAGAAGGTCCATAAAAATTGAGCCATAGCTTGGGCCATTTGATTTCTTATTTGGACTTTCTAATTAAATTGTTTGAGTAAAAATATAACATAGTCCAACACACTAATTTTATCTTTCCCTAATTATTTAGTTAGGGTTTCTAAATCACTCATTATGGAAATTTAAATACATAGATAATTTAATAATGTAACCCAATTAAGCTAGGTTTAAAAATAATCAATAACTTGAGATAATAAAATTAATCTCTTAGGTTAGTATACTAGTATAAAATTTAAATACTAGCACTTACACTTGTTATAACCCTTAGGTTATTTAATTCTCATTCCTAATATATAACATTGGGTTAAATAATTTTCTTTTATTTGTTTATATAATAAACAAGTATAAACAATCACATAAGTACTTCATAAAATTTTTTAAATCCAAACTCTATTTCCAATCTAGGTCTTATTATTTCACCTTTATTTAATCAATAAAGATTTCAAGTGATTCATTAGGGTTTTCCCTAATTAAATTATAATTAATACCGTTTAACCTTATACTTAGCATTTGCATTCCCAATCTAGGGTTTTCAATATCCGATTTAGGGTTTCGGACTCCCGAACTGAAACTAGGGTTTCCAGAACCGTTTTTAGGGTTTCTTATAAAATGTTAGGGTTTTCTAACTGAACGCTGTCGTTCTTAATATATACCTAGGGTTTATCACAGATGTAATTTATCTGGTCAACCAATGACCCTTAACCACATTCTGAACACATACATAACCATAATCACAGAATTTAATCACATAAATCCTTAATCCTGAATAATTCACCTATATCCTTCACCGAATTTTGAAATCCTCAAAATTCAATCCCAATAACCTTAAACGCATTCACTTATTTTCTGTCTAGGCCTATTATTTGTACCTTAAATCAATCATTTGAGATTTTCATAAATTCTCCAAATTCTCGGGTTGTCACAGGGGGCGTCATATACTAGGTACGTACATCAATTTTGAGGATAAAATTTCATAAGAAGGGGAGATTCCAAGACCCCAACTTTTTATGAATAAAGATTTAATTTCTCTAATTATTTTTGAATAATAAGGTGTTGACTGGATATAATGCTTTAGTTATGGGTGAAATATGCAAATTTTACAAAGTAAACAAGTGGTCGTAAAATATTCATTTTGTCGGGGAATATTCGTTTTGGTCAGGGAATATTCATTTTGTTGGGAATATCCGTACGATGACACAATCATTGGTGGACCACATAACGGAATAACTGTCGGATATAAAAAGCAACGGAAATAACCTTTTTATAAAAAATTGCAGCAAAACTTTTACCATTAAAAAATATTGAAATACCCGGTGATAAAAGTACAGTAATATGCGTGGTTGCACAGTGGCACACGGTATTGCACAATATTTCTGATTATTGATTCTTACGTAAGAATTCACTCAATAATTAATAAAGTAAAAGTGCACAGTTTTTCATATTATTGATGCAATAATTGCTACAATGAAAATTCAATAGTAGTTTACAATATTTATTCGATATTTTTCACGATACATTAACTTATATTATTGAATTAATATTATTGGATAGCATTATTGATAATGTCTAAAACATTCTGTCGAGGAAAAGGGTTAAGACATATAATTGCGCGCCAGTAAGGAGAAATCCTTATCGGAAAGCCCCCTCTTTCATGAGAACGATCTGGTTATCAATATTGTAAATCTATAATATTAATTTGAAATAATTATTGAAGAATTATAAATAATTGATGAATTTGATAAGTAATTATTTCTTTAAATTTAATATAAATGGAGGAATTTTAGAATGAGATAATTGTCGGAAGTTTATTATATTTTCTATGAAACCATATTTATCTTCTCCGATGGTATATTTATTTAAATATATTATTATAATATTACATTATCATAATATAATGTGATAATATAATAGTAATTTAAATGGTAATATTATTGTATTTTTGGGCATTGAATTAAATGGAGTGAAGAAGATCAAATTGAATTTGAATTCTTTTATTTTAAAAAGAAAAAATATGTGTTAAATGGTGGAGTAAGGAAATTGGCTTTGAAAAACTTAGTTTCAAATGAGGTGTGCTGCATTATTTTTCAAAAGTGTGCGTATTTGAATTTTGTCAGAAATGGTGTGCTAGCATTTCCCTGTAAATATGGTGCATAGTTAGAATGAAATCACACCAGAATCAGAAGTTGTAACGACCCGAAAATTCGGATTTTTCCAGAATTTGAGTTTAAAGAATTAGTTATTAATAAAATGAATTTTTATTAATAATATTCTATGTTATGTGCTTATTAATCGTTCTAGAACCTAGGATGATTATAATACGGGAGGATTCTGGCTACGAGCTAGATTGAACGAGTTAGAATTTTTAAGACTGAAAATAAAAATTTTCCGGGAACAAAATATTTTCGGGAAAAAATACGAAATAGGCACTATTCACCCGAGGAAACCCTAAGGGTTAGAGTTTGAATAACCTAAGACATTCCAAGAGTTCGGTATGTCGAAATGACATTCTATCGAAAGATTTGATGATAATATATCGTGAAAAGTTAAGTAAGTCGATAAATGTTTTTCTCGAAAAACGTGAAAAAAATAGGACGAAATAAAGACGACGAAAAGTATTGTTCTGTACTTTTCATTCGTTTAGCTACGTAAGGGAAAAACATGAACGCTTGACACCAAAAAGTGTTTTTTAGTTTTTTGAAAATCCGAAGAATACGTAAAAGTTAATCGGTAAAGGAAAGATGAAATATCCAAAAATATATGGATTCCAGGAATTGCAGTTTTGAAAACTGTCGGACGAAACCTGGAAGACGGAACCACAAAACTTACAGGCTATGTTTCGTGAATAGTAAGGAGGTGGAGTAAGGGGTAAGTAAACTTAAGGGCTAAGTAAACTTAAGGAGTAAGTAAACTTAAGGGCTAAGTTAACTTAGTGCTTAAGTCATGAATAGTAAGAAGGTTTGAGGGGGCGAAATGAAGATTAAAGAAGAGAGGTCATCTAAAAACCTAGCTTTTAATAAATTTTCTTTAATTTGTGTATGTTTAAAACATAACTTAATGAGAATAAGAAGTATATGATGTTAGGGATGATTTCATATGGTTGAAATCATGAGAAATAAAGAAAATAAGAATTTGAAGTTTAGTAAATAAATTTCTTAAGGAAGTGTAAGATTCGTAATGAATTAGAATGATCCGAGTGGATTATATGAATGAGTAGGTGAAATAAGTACGGAATGGTTTTCTATAACATCAAATTTCAATAAAAAGTGAAATCGTAATCCAAACTGTCGATTACAAATGAAGAACGAACGAAAAACGCGAAGAACACGAAGAACGTTGTTGATGGACAAATTTAAAACCATCGTAGGATAATTTTTGTTGATGGAAAAATTTAAAACCATCGCGTATAAGTTAGTTTCTTTTTGCTTGGTTAGGAACGGTAGAAACATTCATGAAGAACTGATTAAAGCTGAGCTATAACGAAGTTATGGCGAAAATTTTGTAAAAGACGAACAAGAATTAGAAAGTTAGCAAGTGAACCCGAATGTGTAGGGTTTCATAAGAATGTATGAGAATGTAGAAAACATGAGTCGTGGACTCAAGAACGAACGAGTTCTGAGTTCGAATGACTAAATTACGGACAAGCGAACGAAGAGCGTTAAAAACGTAAAACGAGCAAAGGGTGAAGATCAAGCCCATTGAATGGTATGTTAATGTATTCAGAACAAAGTTCTATCTAAGGGGTATTAAAGTACGTAAGATAAGGAAGGGAATGGCTTTAGAACGACCTCGTTCTGAGTTATAACGAAGAAGTTATGAGATCAGGAAGTAAGCGTCTCAAAACAGATTCAAGACTTAGAAAAATTTTTAAGAACTAAAGCTCGGTGCCGCAGCGCGAGATGTGCATTGGGAGGCGCTACAGAGTGGCGCTACAGCGAGGGTTATAAAGAGGGAACCGGCGCCATGACGCCGGTGTAGGGTAAAAACCAGTGATGAGCTTTTAAGTGCTCAATTACTGGGGGATGTGCAAGAAAGAAATATGAACATGTAGTTCACCTAATGTAACACTTAATCAAGTAATTTAAACCTTTGGTAAATGTTGAATGGAAAGATTAAACGAGATTAAAAGGCAAAGAATTTAAGCTGTAGATTATGTAACCGATATCCGGGGACCGTAGTTGCGATGAACGAACGTGAGGGATTGCTATGGTTGTGATTCCTTAGATGTTGAGTGACGAAAGTAATGAATAACATTTCGATGTTATGTTATGGTAATGCGAGATAAGTGTAAAGTGTATAGACACTGTGAACACAACGTTGTTGCGATGAACGATCGGTCTTAGCATACAACGAACGGTATGGCTTTGACATTAAGAAAGAATAAAGAACATGGGGTTCATGGGATGGATAAAGATTGAAAATGATTAAAACCTTGAATAAAGGTTGAATGAGAGGCTAAGAGACAAAAAACGTGAACGTTGAATATGTAAACGATCCTCGTGAATTGTATTCACGTCGGACGAACGTTCTATGTATACCCTAGTTGTATAACATAGACATTGACGAAGGTAGTAAGTAAGATATGAATCATCGAGAAAGCCGTAACGAATGGTAATAAGATTAATGAAAGCCAAATGTGAGTCGGATAAGAATGAATCCTGAGGTATGGCATTTAGTTGTCAAAAAACCAAAAGGGATAAGAGATAAACTTAATGAACATTATAGTTTAATAGTTCGTATAAGATAAGATACGTTTAGGTTATGGTACAATTGTAACCTTTGATGGTTGACATATGGGAGTTAGGCTAAACAATTCCTTTAGAGAGCGAAGGTATATACGAAACTGGCAACCGATCTAACTCACTATGATGGCAGTGTAGATGAGACGGGAACTTGTTTGTTGGTTATTTGTGGGAAACCACTCAGGGTACCATATGGACTACTAGCAGAGAAGCGATGTGTGCTGAGTCCTAGAGAAGTTAGAAGAAGAAGATAAGAATGTAAAACATCAAAGATGATGAACGTATAAGTAATACATCTCCGTATGTCATGAAGCCATAGAATGGTAATGAAAGTGGTTGCGTAAACTTAGGTTGCAAGAACGCGAACCCTAAGAAGTAAAGTTAAGTAAACCAATGCGTAAGTCAAGTATATGAATACTTGGTGTTTATGTTTTCTTCTTATGTGTTATATAGGAATTGGAATGAATAGTTCAGCGTAGACTGTAGCTATAACCAAGGCAAGTTTCCTACCTTCATTCATATTCTAAATGAATGCTAGTTTCTTAAACTTCTCAGATGTTAAACTTGAGAAGTTCTGTCTATGTGCGAATGTACGATATTTGTACATGGTGGTAGAACGTATGAGGCCTTGTGCCACAATGTGAACACTTCGGTGTTTCTATGAGATGAACTATTTTGTGATTGAACTGTTCAATAGGAGAATGCTCTGTCTATACATGATTCGTTATTATTAAGTCTGTTCTAATGATTCTAGCCAGATAAGATGTGTATGAAAAAGGTAGAAGAATGAAAGTATTTCAAAGTGCATGTGAATAATGTTTTAAAATGATAGGAATCGAGATTATTCCTATTATTCAAGCTGCTTCATAATCTTTATTCGGTTATCGAAGTTTTAAAGGAATGTTTGAATTCTTAAAGTTATTTGTTCAACTGTTATGACTTGTTGGGCAATTGAATGCTCACACTTGTTTTAAATGAAAAACATTTTCAACGAAAGTGTTAGAAGAACTTAAGGATCCCGTAAAGATCAAGCTGACGGTATCCAGATGAAGTGCCATTCAAAATGTGAATGAGCGAGAAGATCAATTGAAGACTTGTAATGTTGAAAGATGAAATTGAACTTTATATTAGTTTAATGAACTGTTATATATCCTTAGTGGCAGATGAAAGTCACTCGTGTAAGATGTAAAGAATAATGTAATTATCATTATTTGTAATGAAAGGAGTTATAAGGTTTTAGAACCTGGGAAATTAGAATGTATGTTGTAATATTTCAGTATATAATGATGTATGTTTGGATGAATGATATACTACGGAATCCGGGTGTGAAGATAGACTGGATTTCAGAGCGTTACAAGTTGGTATCAGAGCTGATAGGTTATAAATCTTAGGGAAGAGTACCTAAGACTATAATCGTAGAGAGAGGGATAAGAAGATCACCACGTGATCATAGTAAACCGTAATAATAGATGAGCTGTTAAATGATGAATGATTTATAGCTAATGCTATGAATGAACGGTATTATGAAGTAGTACGGGAAGAATAACTCAGATTGAGTTATGAAGGATAGCATACGAATTAAAGAAAATTCGTATTAAGTAAAGTGAAATTTAGAAGTTGAAAATTTTTAATTGAGAACTCATGTGATAGCTGAGTTGTATGAACCCTTGTTATGGGCAGAGGTTTGTGCTTGGTGTAATAACTGCTTAGCTTATTATAGTGATAATCATTGGAATTGGTCGCGCTGTCAAGATGTATATGACGAAAAGGTGAATCTTTTCTCATGTATATACTTGATAGGTAGAGAACGATAAGGTAGGTGCGAGTTCTTGAAACTCATACTTATGGTACGTTCGTGACTCATAATGATATGGTGGGTTTTTGAACTTCTCAGTGAATGGACGCCTATGGTCTGTCTGGGATAGTTCTTAAATTCATATTATTATGGGAAGTTCCTAAACTCATAATGTGTGGTAAGTCGATGGACTGTACTAAGGTATAGGAATGTTTAGACTTAAAGTGAAGTATTTTTAGTGGACTTAATATTGAAGGTGTTAGAGAAGATTTAAGTATTGTTGCAAGTAAGACAATGAAGGAAGATGGAGAAATAGGATATTCCAAATCATCTAGATATGCTAGATTTTGAAGTTTATTGAAATTGTGCTTAAGTATATGCATTTTGAAAATGAATGAATTGGTTCAACTTTTGGAACCAATGGATTTTTTAAAAAACTATTCTTGGTATGTCTATGTTAATTATTTTGGCTAGACAAAAATTGATTTGAAATATCAAAATGTATTTTATATCATCAGTGAATTTGATGCAAGGATGGTAAAAAGATATAGTTATTAATGCAATTGAACCTGGTGTTAGATGTGATCTTAAGATCAACAACCCGCTATGGTATCATGTATAATGACGAAGTCCTCAACGTACTGTGAAAAGTACGGTATCATGATGTCATAAAACGTTTTGAGGTATTGCAAAAGAATTTAAAGAAGTAGTCGATGTCAATTGATTTGACTAGACGAATCTTTCAAGTTGATATCCAATTTATTGATATGGTCTAAGCTACTTGATTTGGCTAAGATGAATAGTATGTCATCTTTAAAAGAAAATTGAGCTTTCTTTGAAGAAGTTGTGCTAATCCAAATTGTTTTTGTGCAGAATCTAATGATTAAGTCTGAGATGAGCACACCCCAAAATGGGGTTATACAATGGGTTGATCACCTACATATGAAAGAGGTAGTTTACCTTCTTAGTGATTGTAAATTGACTGTGGAAAGAAAGGTTACGGTGTCATGCTGTTAAACCTAGTAAGAGTTCATGGTCAATTTGCCCCTCAACAAAAGTTTGAAATGTTTTAAAGGAATTATTATATTCCTCGTTGTTCATTCTACTTCATAATTCTGGATAAGTTGTGAAGGTGAGAGAATGTTTGAAAGATAAGAACTTCTTTGAAGAGAAGTTGAGAATAGGGGTAGGCTAAAATTTTGAGGACGAAATTCTGTGAAGAAGGGGTGAATGTGATGACCCAGGTATGGGTGTGGTTTTAAGAAATTCCGAGGACAAAATTTTTATAAGAGCGAAAGAGTCTAATGACCCGAAAATTCAGATTTTTCCAGAATTTAAGTTTAAAGAATTAGTTATTAATAAAATAAATTTTTATTAATAATATTATGTGTTATGTGTTTATTAATCATTCTAGAACCTAGGATGATTATAATACGGGAGGATTCTGGCTATGAGCTAGATTAAACGAGTAAGAATTTTCAAGATGAAAAAAAAAATTCATTGGAATAAAATATTTTCGGGGAAAAAGATGAAATAGGCACTATTTACCCGACGAAATGCTAAGGGTTAGGGTTTGAATAACCTAAGCCGTTCTGAGAGTTCGTTATGTTGACATGACATTCCGTCGAAAGATTTGACGATAATATATCGTGAAAAGTTAAGTAAGACGATAAAAGTTTTTCTTGAAAAACGTGTAGAAATCGGACGAAATAAAAATGATGAAAAGTACTGTTATGTACTTTTCATTTGTTTAGCTACGTTAGGAGAAAATGTGATGGAAAATGCTTAACACCAAAAAGTGTTTTTCAGTTTTTTGAAAATCCGAAGAATACGTAAAAGTTAATCGGTAAAGGAAAGATGAAATATCCAAAAATATTTGGATTTTGGGAATTGCAGTTTTTAAAACTGTAGGACGAAACCCGGAAGACTGAACCACGAAACTTACAAGCTAAGTTTCGTGAATAGTAAGGAGATGGAGTAAGGAGTAAGTAAACTTAAGGAGTAAGTAAACTTAAGGGTAAGTTAACTTAGTGCTTAAGACATGAATAGTAAGGAGGTTTGTGGGCGAAATGATTAAAATACCCCTAGTCTTGGTTTTCTATAAATAAGAAGCTTAAATCAAAAGTTTAGGATTTTCAAAATCCTACACTTTGAGAGAGAGAGAAGGAGTTTGGATGGGAGAAAGAAGAGGAAAAGGAAGAAGAAAAGCTTGTCAAGTGCACGCTTTGTCCAACGGAGGAAGATTAAAGAAATGAGGTAATCCAAAAACCTAGTTTTAATAAAAAAAATTAAGTTTTGTATGTTTAAAACGTAACTTAATGAGAATAAGAAGTAGATGATGTTAGGAATGATTTCATATGGTTGAAATCATGAGAAATAAAGAAAATAAGAATTTAAAGTTTAGTAAATAAATTTCTTAAGGAAGTGTAAGATTCGTAATGAATTAGAATGATCCGAGTGGATTATATGAATGAGTAGGTGAAATAAGTAAGGAATGATGTTATATAACCTCAAATTCCAATAAAAGTGAAATCGTAATCCAAACTATCAATTCAAAATGAAAAACGAACGAAGAACGAGAAGAACACGCGAAAAACACGAAGAACATTGTTGATGGACAAATTTAAATCCATCGTAGGATAATTGTTATTGATGGAAAATTTTAAACCATCGCGTATAAGTTAGTTGTTTATTGCTTGGTTAGGAATGGTAGAAACGTTCATGAAGAATGGATTAAAACTGAGCTATAACGAAGTTATGGATTTTTTTTTGTAAAAGTCGAACGAGAATTAGAAAGTTAGGAAGTGAACCCAAACGTGTAGGGTTTCATAAGAATGTAAGAGAACATAAAAAACGTGAGTCGTGGACTCAAGAACGAATGAGTTTCGAGTTTGAATGACCGAATTACGGACGAGCGAACAAAGAGCGTTAAAAATGTAAAATGAACGAAGTGTGAAGATCAAGGATCCAATTTCTTTATCTTTTAGACCACAATATCCTGTTGTCAGCTTATATAACGTTCCATGGAATTATGAAGAAGCTGAAGGATCCACGTCTCATACTACTACTACTACAGTGTCAAAGGAAAATCCACTGTATCTTCCTCAATGAATTGTTAAACATACTTGCGAAGCAAAGGGAAAGTTGCCAGTGGAAAAAATTGAAAAATTCCTCCGCACTATGGGCCACAATGAAGCCAAAGTGGTTTTAAGCTTGCGAGAAGCTCCACACCAGATTTTGATACTGGAATTGGTTTTCTCTTCTGAGGATAATCGGAAGATCTTGCTGAAGGTTTTAAAAGAAGCCTATTTACCAATTTATCGCAATTGGGTTTGGGTCTATAACTATGACTTCCATTCGAATGGCAGAATTTGGGTGGGCTGGGATCCTAATATTTGGAGGGTGAGTACTCTTTTCCAATCTGTTCAACTTTCACATTTTAGGCTCGTACCTCTTCATGATAATAATCCAATCTTGGTCTCCATAGTCTATGGCCTGAATTCTGTGGCTGATCGTAGGCAGCTATGGGCAGATCTGGAATCCTTGTCCTCCTCTGTCACTTGGTGTCTCCTCGGGGACTTAAATACTTACAAGAGTATGTCTGAAGCGGAGGGGGGAGACTTGACCTGGAATTCTGGAATGTCTGACTTCCTTGATTGTCTGAATAATATTGGGGTTGCTGACATCAGAGTTATTGGTCCGTGGCACACGTGGTGGAACTGTCAATTGAATAACCCTATTTTTAGGAAGCTCGACAGGGCCATGGGCAACTCTACTTGGTTCTCTTCATTGCCGGATTCCCAAGCTACTTTTGGTCCTAGGGGTCTCTCGGATCATTGCCCGATTATCCTTAATACTGGCCTCAATTGTAGAAGACTCAGGAAACCTTTCCAATTTTTTAACTTTTTGCTTGAACTAGAAGGGTTCAACCCTGCTGTTTCAGATTGTTGGAATACCAATGTTCGAGGAAATGCCTTCTTTATTCTCAATGAGAAATTGCGCATTACCAAAAGGGCCCTTATTTTACTAAATGCTTCAAACGGTAATCTCATAAATAATTCTAGATGCTTACAAGACCAATTGGCTGCTGTCCAAGTTTCTCTTCAGGCTGATCCCCTTAATCCTGCCTTGCTCTCCCATGAATCTATTTGCTCAAAGTCTCTTTGGGAAGCCCTAGCTCACGAAGAATCTCTCCTTCTTCAGAAATCTCGTGCTATATGGCTGGCCCAGGGTGATAAGAATTCGAAGTTCTTTGCTAACGTTATCAAGAACAACTGGAACCATAACAAGATTCTATCCATTCTCGACAGCTCCGGTTCTCTTATCGTTGATCAGCTGGGTATTCAGTAGGTGGCTGTTGATTACTTTCAGGATCTGTTGGGATCATCTCCTTTTTCCTACCCTGGTCATGACAAGCTCAAAAACTTTGTAACCAAGAGGATCTCTCTTGATCAGGCCTCAACTCTGTCAGCTCCCATCCTTGATGCGGAAATTCTAGAAGTTCTCCAGTCCATGAAGAAGAATAAAAGTCCCGGCCCTGATGGATTTAACGTTGACTTCTTTATTCATTGTTGGGATATTGTAGGTCATGACTTCTCAGCTGCTGTCCATTCCTTTTTCACTTCTGGGCATCTTCCCAGTGGAGTAAACTCTACAACCATTATTTTGATTCCGAAGACCGATAACCCCTCTTGCATGTCCGATTTCAGGCCCATATCTTGATGTAATACTATCTACAAATGTATAGCGAAAATCCTTGCCAATAGGCTCAAGTGTGTTCTTCCTTCCATCATAGATCATGCTCAATCTGCCTTCATCTCTGGTAGAAGTATCAGCGACAATATTCTCCTTGCTTAAGAACTCTTTCAGAACTACCATAGGCTATCTGGGCCAGCCCGTTGTGCGCTTAAGATCGATATCAGGAAAGCTTTTGACACTGTGGACTGGGGATTTATTTTGGACCTGTTGAGTCTTCTTCAATTTCCTCCTATCTTTATTCATTGGATTAAAGGGTGTGTCACTACTCCTATGTTCTCGGTCAAAGTTAACGGTGCTCTTGCTGGATATTTTAAGGGTGCTAGAGGGCTTAGGCAAGGAGATCCCTTATCTCCAGTACCTGTTCGTCCTAGCTATGGAAGCACTCTCAATGATTATCTCTAAGGGAACTTCGCTGCCGGATTTCAAATTTCATTGGAAAGCTGAGCCTTGTAGAATTTTGCATGTCTGCTTTGCTGATGATGTCCTCCTATTCTGTCATGGGGACTTGGCCTCAGTCACTATTATTCACTCTTGCATACAGTCCTTCTCCATGTTTTCTGGGCTCATTCCTAATGTTCTTAAAAGTATGTGTTTTCTGTCTAATGTTCCCGATGAGGTACAGGGAACTATTCACCAGATGTTGGGTTTTCCGATAGGCATCTTGCCAATCAGGTTTCTTGGAGTTCCCCTAATTTCCTCTCGCTTATCCCATTCCGATTGTCAGCCTCTGATACATAGAATTACAGCCCGAGTTTCGTCGTGGACATCGCGTTTCCTCTCCTATGTTGGTAGAGTGATCTTGATTAGAGTTGTGCTCTTTGCTATTCAATTATATTGGGCAGCCCACTTTATCCTGCCTAAGTCGGTCTTGCGTTCCATTCAATCTATTCTTTGTAGATTTCTTTGGAAAGGCTCTTCTCTTCTTAGCCATGGAGCTAAAGTAGCCCGGAAGGATTTAGCCCTCCCTATTACCGAAGGAGGTCTAGGCATAAAAAATCTCACTGATTGGAATTCAGCTCTCATTATTCTCCATCTTCTTAAGGTTATCTCCCCTTCTCCATCCTCCTTGTGGGCTAAATGGGTCAATTCTACCGTGCTTACTCGATGTAACTTTTGGCACTTACCTATTCCCGCTGACTGTTCTTGGATCTGGCGTAAGATTCTAAAATTACATCCCACTGCTCTTAGCTTCCTTCAATATAGAGTTGGGAATGGAGGTTCCTTCAGTCTCTAGCATGATCCGTGGTTGAATGGTCAGGCCATTAACCCTACTGAATCGCTTCTCTTAAACACTCGTCTTCCTTTGAATGCTCATTTATCCGTAATCATTTCTCCTGGGGCATGGGCATTGTCTCCTAGCTTTCACCATGAAGTTATTCAATTATGGAATAGGATTGCGTCTCTCCCTTCCCCCTCGTCCTCTGAGGATAGAATCTTATGGGGGTCCACTGATATTAAAATGGTTAAAGCCTCGATTATTTGGGACTCCATTCGTACTTCTGCTCCGAAAGTCCCATGGGCTCATCTGCTTCGGCACTCTCTCCACATTCCTAGATATTCCTTCACCCTCTAGCTAGCCCTTCGTGGCAGACTGCCGACCAATGAGCGCTTCTCCTCTTACTCGAGGTTTCGCCCTACAAATTGCCCTTTCTGCGCAACTCATGGCGAGACCTTTGCCCACCTCTTTTTTGACTGTAACTTTTCATCTTCTGCTCTCTCCTCTGTTCTAGCTTTTGGGGGCTGGACTAATGTCCCTATGAGGTGGGATAATCTAGTTGATTTTATTATCCAGTTCGGTGGAAAGAACATTAGGTCCAAAATCCTCAAGCTTTCTTTCGCTTCAACCGTGTACAAACTCTGGGCGGCTAGGAATTCCTTTGTTCATGATCAGACTAAAAAGCCTTTGGGTGTAGTGGTCAGGGACATTTTGAATATCATTAAATCCAGGCTCTCTTCCTCTTCTAAGTTTATCTTGGCAGCTCAGGGCAATCCTAGTATTAGTATGTGGTTATAGTAACTAGGTGGAGCAGGTTTGGGCGAGGTGGTGGTTAGGTTCGGCCGGTATGTTCTAGGCCAGGTAGATGGGCAGGTTTGTCTGGGCTGCTCTTAGTTGATTGGTTGGTCTTTCTTTCAGCATATCGTAGTTTTCTCTAGGCTTCAGCATTTAGTTCGGCTAAAATGGGGAGTTTGGCTGCTGGTCCAGAACGGCTTGGTTCGCTGACGTGGATCCACTGTTATTTTGTACGGTTTGGCTCGGACTCTGTTTTAGTAAGGGTCTGGTTCATGGCTCGGATTGTTCAGTTTGTGTAGGGCTGGGTTGGCAGCTAGTGAGTTTGGCTTCTTGATTCTGATTGGGATGCAGGGGGTTCTGGTCTGGTTTTCGTTGGTTTCTAGGCTTCAGGATCACCATTTCGGTTTCCAATCAAGTTTAGTCCTGCTTTGGTACGGCAGGGCCGAATCTGCAACTTGGTTAAGGATTTTGTCCTCTACTTCTTTGTCTTCTACTATACTCCTTATATTATGAATAGTCTGTTGTGCGCCTTAGCATACCGGATGATTTGTTGTTTTATATTGCGGGGCTGTAGGATTGGATATGTTGGGTTAGATGATCTGTCTGCCAATTTGATGCTTCTGGATTAAGTGGTTAAGTGCTGGTTTGGTTCGGCCTGGGTCAGATGGTTTCCGAGAGGTTACGCTTCTGTTCCGGCTTTGTTGGGCTAGCCACAGTCGCCATAAGCCGGATATTGTTGGAAAGGCTGTGGGTCTTGGACCAGCTCAGCGCTGGCTGCGTCTCTATTGGCCTCCGTTCTGATCAGTTTATTCGCTTTGTTTTGCTGTTTGCTTGTTTAGGCTTAATACCTACTTATTCTATTTGTTGTGCTTTGTGATGTACCATGTTCTTGCTTGGATGTTGGTCTTTTGTAGGTCTTTAAGGGGGTTGTCCCTAATGGTTTGCTCTATAGATTCTAGGGTATGCCCCGTCGAAATTGTGTAATCTCTTTTTCTTTTCAATCAAACAAATTTAGCGAAAAAAAAAATCAGTGGACGTGGAAGAATTTCAACATTTGGTTGATCACATTTTCAACAACAATGTGATATCCTTCACTGATGACGACATACCTCTCGAAGGGACCGGTCATTGCAAGCCTTTGCATATTGCAGTTTTGACTTCCAGGTATATGCTAGTAGGAGTATTGATAGATGGAGGTTCATCTCTAAATATTTGTCCTTATGCCACCTTGGTAAAGATGAATATCAATCTCAAGCGGATCCAAAGTAGCCACACGGTCATCAGAGCTTTTGATGGATCCTGGCGAAATTCTGTTGGAAAGATTAAGTTGCCAATTGAGATTGGTCCAAATACATTCAATGTATCCTTCTACGTCCTCAAGATAGACTCAGGATACAACCTCATATTAGGGAGACCATGGATACACATGGCTGGAGCTGCTCCCTCCACGCTACATCAACAACTTAAATACATTATCAACAACAGTCTAGTCACTGTCAATGCTGAGTCGGATTGTCCTAAAACAAGGAACTCTACCAATTATCAGTTTCAATTCAGTAGTTGAACCGGCTAGTTTTCATACTGTAGAAGTGAGTAACACGCAATACCATTCTATTGGAGCGCCACTCTCTGTACCCAAGATTTCTGCTGAGGTTATGTCGGCCACTCAAGAAATGATGTTATTGGGTCATCAACCTGGACAAGGGCTTGGTAAGGATAAGCAGGGTATTAAGCACACTATTCAAATGTCCAGTCAAATTGGAATAGACGGACTAGGCTATTCTTCCAGGTTCAATTACAGGAATCCTCATAAGCACAAACAGGTTCCTCAAGCTTCCGCCGTACGACGATTCTCTATACCTTTACCTCATGAGTTGATGTAATCTCCAGTAAAGGTTCCAGCCCATGTTGTGGCTATGCTATTTCTGAAACCAGGGCCAATCAAAGCAAAAGAGGTGTTGATTCCTGATCCTGAGACGAAAGAAAAGGAACGAAAATGTAAACATGATCTTGCCCTAATGATGGCAGGTATTTGCATCATTGTTCATGATGAACATACAAATAGATACACCCCAGACGATGATTGCCCATATGTCATGGTTATCATTCGGGAGAAGGAGGACAATGGTGATCCTTCCATCACTGCATTCCATTAGGACTTTGCCCTCGAAAATTGGAGTAGCACTCCATTCATTGGTCGACTAGGGTAAAATGGGCAGAAAATCCCTCTACCATGTTGATAACTTTAATTGCTTGCTTTCCTTTACAGCACTAGCAGTTATTTTATAATGCACATGCTAACACTTGTGTATGATCGAACAGTTGCATATATTAAGTGAAAGCGTCTTTTTTTTTGATAATGTGGGGTTTCTGGTCCGCAGTCCGACTAATCCCTCCACCCTGAACAAGGCTTTCGTGGGTTGTTCCGGGTCTAAGCCCAGCCCAGGTCCGTGGCCACACGAATTAAAGAATTCTCACACTTGTTGCAGGTGGGAATCGATCCCAGGATGTCCGGGTTCACGGCTCACCCCAGGTCGAAGCTTACCGCTGCGCCAAGTGCTGTGGTTGTGAAAGCGTCTTTTGTTTCAGGACTCTGAATTTAGATGTGCATGTCCTTGTTGATGACATGCCTTCTCTCCATAAGGGCTTGTAACTTTGATGCAAAGTTGGACTCAGACTTGATAAACATCCAGGAGGACAATGAGACACCTCAAAAGATTAAGGAATAGGTCGCAGACAAACCCAAACCCAATCTTGATCAAACCACTTCTTTCAATCTTGGAACCTTAGACAACCCTAAGCTAATCCAAATTGGTTCAGACCTTACCACAAATCAACGTAATAACATGGTTGCACTATTAACCCAATTACAGGATGTGTTTGCATGGTCTTATGAAAACATGGTGGGTCTGTCCACTGACATTGTTCTTCATCGCCTTCCCATCAAAGAAGGATTTAAGCCAGTCAGGAAAAAACTCAGGCGATTGAAACCTGAGTGGAGTTTGAAGGTCAAAGAAGAAATTGTGAAACAATTTCAAGCTGGCATCATCATGGTGTTTACATATCCGGAGTGGATATCCAACATTGTTCCCATACCTAAACTAGGGGGAAAGGTGCGAGTCTGCGTGGATTACTGGGATTTGAACAAAGCTTGTCTTAAAGATAGCTTTCCCGTGCCCTTTATCCACATTCTTATTGACAATACTGCTCAATACGACATGTACTCCTTTGTTGATTGCTTTGCGAGGTACAATTAAATTATGGTCGCTGAGGAAGATCGTGAGAGTGCTTTCATCATGCCTTGGGGAACCTTTTGCTACAGACGGTTGTTATTCGGCCTCATCAACGCCGGGGCAACCTATCAACGAACTATGATGGCTCTTTTCCATGATTTAATGCACAAAGAGATAGAGATCTACGTGGATGACATCATTATCAAATTCCAGAAGGAGGATGACCACTTAGACCATCTTATAAAACTTTTCAACAGGTTGTGTAAGTAAAACTTGAAGTTGAATCCCGCCAAGTGCGCCTTTGGTGTTAAGTCAGGTAAGTTGCTAGGTTTCCTAGTCAGCCACAAAGGGATTGAACTGGATCCTACCAAAATCCAGGCCATCAAGGAAATGCCCATTCCTCAGACATAGAAGGAAATACGGGGATTTTTGGGAAGAATCAATTTCATTAGCAGATTCATTTCTCATCTTACAGCAACCTGTGAGCCTATCTTCAAGCTGTTAAGGAAGAACTCCTCCATGAAATGGGACGATGAGTGTCAGAAAGCCTTCCTTACCATTAAAGAGCAACTGATTAACGCTCCTATTTTGGTACCTCCCAGGGATGATGTTCCCATGTTCATGTACCTATCCATAAATAACAATGCCATGGGCTGCATGCTGGGGCAGAAAGACAATAGAGGCCAAGAACGAGTTATCTATTACCTCAGCAAAAGATTCAGTATCAGTGAACACAAGTACACTCTGATTGAGAAAACTTGTTGTGCTTTAGCATGGGCTTCCATGAGGTTACAACATTACCTCCATGGTCACACAACCCATCTCATATCCCGAATGGATCTTCTCAAGTACGTGTTCAGTAAGCCCATACTGAATTGTCGTCTGTCCAGATGGAAGTTGATCCTACAACAATTTGACATCGTCTACGTGACGTAAAAGTCTGTTAGAGGTCAAGGAATTGTGGATCAACTAGCCGCCGCACCTGCAGGGGATTACAAACCCTTAGAAACATACTTTTCGATGAAGGGGTAATGACAATTCAGTTTCAACATTAGTACAATACATGCCGTACGTGGAGAATGTATTTTGATGGAGCTGTTAATACAAAAGGCTCTGAAGCTGGAGCAGTTTTAATATCCGGTACGGGGGAGCAGTATCCCATCGCCGTCAAATTACAATTTGTCAGCACCAACAACACAGCTGAATATGAAGGCTGTACCATTTGGCTAAAACTTGCTCGTTCAATGGGCATTAGGTGGTTAACTATCTTTGGGGATTCTGAATTGGTAATCAAGAAATCCACAGAAATCTATCAAACCAATGAATTACATTTGCTGCCTTACCATTGGGAAGTTTTACAGATGGCTTTGGAGTTCAAAGAAATCTCCTTTCTACACATTCCTTATAATAGGAATGATTTTGCAGATGCATTAGCAATGTTGGCCTCCTTGGTTTACATACCGGACAAGGAAAACATGCCAAGCATCACGTTTACTCTGTAAAAAGCTCCAGTCTATGGGAATTACGTTGGAGAAGTATCAGATGAGCTACCTCCCATCCACAACCCTTGGTATTAAAGAATCAAGGAATATCTACGAGATGGATCTACACCCACTGAGGCGAGCCTAACTGAGAAGAGGCAGATTCATCGACTTGCTATGAAATTCTACCTGAGAAGAGATGCACTCTACAAAAGAGATGTAGGATTATGTCTCCTCAGATGTCTAGACAAAGACCAAGTTCAGAGACTCATGGATGAGATCCATGGTGGAGTATGTGGCCCACACATGAGCGGCCCATTACTTGTCAAGAAAATTCTCAGAATGGGACATTATTGGTTTACACTCAAAGCTGACTGTGATGATCACGTCAAGAGGTGCTATCAATGTTAGATTCATAGGAATGCTATCCACGCCCCTCCAAGGGAACTCCACAATATAAGTTCACCATGGCCCTTCTCAATGTGGGGAATGGATGTGATCGGGCCCATCGAGCCCAAAGCCAGTAATGGACATCGATTCATATTCATAATGATCGACTACTTCACCAAATGGGTAGAAGAAGCATCTTTCCCCAAGGTCACTAAAGAAGTTATCATTGTTTTCATCAGAAATAATGCCATCTGTCGATATGGACAACCAGAGGTCATTGTGTCAGACAATGCTAAGAACCTTAACAACAAAATGATGGAGGAGTTATGAAGAAAATTCCACATCAAACATCTCAACTCTGTCATTTACCGTCCAAAGATGAATGGTGCTGTTAAAGCGTCTAATAAAAACATTAAGAAGATCATGCAGAAAATGTCCGCCAATCATAAAGGATGGCCTGACCTCTTACCTCTGACTTTATTAGCCTACAAAACTTCCATGCGAACTTCCACTGGGGCAACCCCCTACTCGTTAGTCTATAGGATGGAAGCAGTGCTCCCCGTAGAAGTGGAAATGGAATCCCTCAGAGTATTGATGGATGCTTAGTTGGATGAAGACCAATGGGTACAAGACAAGTATCACCAATTTTCTCTGATAGACAAAAGGAGAACCGCGGAAATCTTCTATGATCAGTTATATCAGCAAAGGATCGCACGATCCTACAACAGAAAAGTTCGACTACGGAAATTCAAACAACATGACTTAGTTTTGAAGAAGATCATTGGCGACCAAGATCAATCTAAGGAAAAATTCGCTCCTAACTGGGAAAACCCATTTGTTGTCAAGGAAGTATTGACAGGAGGTGCAGATTGCAGGAAATAGACGGCGATGAATTTCCACAGCTTATCAACTCGAACACCGTGAAACGGTACTATGTCTGAAGTTACCATCAAACAAACATCCTGGTTTTGATCCTCAAATCACCAGTCATTTCGGTTTTGAACCATTTCCTTTCTACATACTCTTCTACCCCTCAGGGAAACATACACTTCAAGCCAGCAGCCTGGTTTTTACTTCATTTCAAACCTTTCATATAATTTTAGTTATCCTGAAGATGGGATTTAACCTCTCACAATTTTGGTTATCCTGTTGATGGGATTGAACATTTCACACCTGCAGTTTATCCTGAAGACGGGATTAAACTTTTCTACGCCTGCAGTTTATCCTGAGGACAGGATCAAACTTTTTACACACTTGCATGTCCCCGTTATGGGATTAAACTTTCTTCTCCCCGCAGTATGGCCTGCACATGGGATTCACACTTCTCTTCTCCTTCAATTCGTCTTGAGGGGCGAACTACGTCGACCTAATCTCCATGATACCCAGGGGTACGTAGGCAACCATATTCTCTATGGCCCGGTTGCAATAAAGAAAAACAACAAAAACATTTTTACCATTTCTCTACAAAACAACAAAAACAACAAAAATACTTCTACACCCATCTGCCTTCCACATTCAGCGTTGAACCTCGTACACTAGGTTCGAACTACGCAGACTTGATCTCCTTTTCAATAGGAGTACGTAGGCAATCATTCGTGGTGCAGTCTAACCCATACCAGAATAACATACTTGTTACACGATACTTTGATCAATCTTTAATTCGCCCCATTTCATCGGTTTTAGATCAAAGGGATGGAATTACCCAACCTCTTCTCACAAATAGAAGATTCGGTGACCATCTAAGCTGCAATCGTACCTCAAAGAGCAATACCAACCCATAAGAGATGGAATTAACTAGGCTTCTCACAAATAGAAGTATTGGCGACCATCTGTGGTGCGGTCAATCTCAGAGAGAAAGAAACTACCTTCCTCTCAACTTTTCCATACAGATACCAGTCCCAAGACACCAAAGATGGTTGGGATTTACAGAAATCAGTGATCCGTTCTAAGAGATCTTGCTACATCTCAATGTCCATCTATCAAGGATAAGTTCAGAATGCATCAAGATCACAAGGCCTAGAGAAACAGGCAAACATCAAGCAAGTATCAAGGCATAACTAAGAGGAAAATGAATCAAAATATATTTCCCTGCTATATAATACTGTTTGATATATACATCTGTGATATACATGATAAAATGGCTAAGCTAGTCTGTGCAGGAAAATACAAAGCTATCTACATATCTGTATGTATACGGACTATCAGATCTAACATAGCATCCCTCTCTGAAGACGGAGGAAGCACTGCAAGCTCCTGCCCAAGGGTATCTACACGAGCTAGTAGATCAGAGGCTAACTGCATTGTGGCATAATGCTCATCAATGTAAGCACTCATGTCGGCAAGACTGACAGTCATCTGGGATCTCGCTGAAGTGCTATCTGCAATGGCAACACCCCTAGCGGATAAGGCGGCATCCCGCTCCACTATCAATACATCCCTGGCTGATCTAGCCTCATCCCACTCCAACAGAGCTGTATCTCTCTCATCAAGAGCTGTCAACATCGCGGCCCTAGCCTGATCTCTATCATAGGTCATCAGATGTAAGCTCTGCTCCAAATACTGTGCCGAATACTGAGTAATAGTTGCACTCGGGGTGGGAGAATCCATCACAAATGCTGGCAGCCAAGTAATCAAATCATCAGTGGGAATAATAGCCTCTTCTATAGGCTTCTCATCGTCAGAATCAATCCCCTGCACTGTGGATACTGCCACAGCCGATGCAGTCTCTATCCCTATCCATGCAGAATACTCTAAAGAACAACCTGGATGACTGACAGAAAACTCAGCCAGCTCTCGCTGATCCCAATAGGCATACGACCTGGATCTGTCCTCCACTGAGAAACGGTATGATGCGAAGCACTGACTCACTGCCCTCTCATACGGATGAAAATCCTGAAACTAGTTAAACTGACATATCACGGTCAGTGGGTGGTAAGTAATCATGCCCCTCAATCCAGCCTCTGGTCATGAACTGTCTGCTCATGTCTCCAATAGCCATATGCACGCAAGGTCTGTCCAGCGGCAGCATCGTTAACCGTGCATACTCCTCCAAAGTAGGAGTCAACTCTTGGGTCCCAAATCGGAAAACATGTCTCTCTAATACCCAGTGCTCTAGAATGCCCTCTACAAATCCTGTGGGAACCTGAAACATCAACAGGGTCATAGTATGCTGTAGCAAATCATCTACGATCACCATGTCTAATGGTGATATACTATCATACCTTGAGCGCATACCAGCTACCACCACAAATGGCGGGGTATAATTAATACGGCTAACTGTCGAAGAAAACATCTGTACGGGCCGTGTCATGAGACCATCCAGGGGTCAATGCTGAATATCTCTGGACATACATACATATGCATAACATAATAACATGCATGATACAGTAGATGGCAATACAATATAGGGAATGGAAAACTGTACATACATTCCTAAGTATATCATCATCTAATATATCTCTGTACAACTAAAATACAGGGAAATGGGGCAAAGCTACCCAACATATAATAGAGGCCTATCAAAAGAGATAGCAAAAAATACATCAAAAAAAGTTAAGAGTGTCGATGTCTACATCATCGATCATGTCCACCTGATGTAACTCATCTTGAGTCACTGGATCTCTATCTACAAGGATGTCAGGCCGATACAAAAGAGGATCTGCGCCGGAAAAACCATATAGGTCACCAGAGGGACCAGCGCCAGAGCTGGAAGGATCAAAAGTATTTACCTCTGCAGGATCTCTACCCAAATGCCGAATGAAAAGATGTGACCGATCCAGATGCCGAGTGAATCTGTCAATCTGTGTCACATGAGTCAAATCTCTGACACAAGCTAGCCAATCTGTCATCATCACGGATCTTGGAACCATATGTCCCATAAACTGTGTGGTGCGGGTCTGAGCTCCAATCGTACGAGGGATCCACCACTGCTGGAACATCTCCTGAGAATAGGGGCCCTCTGACAATGTAAAACCGTCAATCCCCATCAATGGGATGTCAAGGATAGGTGACTGTGAAATAGGCCAATAACGCCTGGCAGGATGCAAGATCGGTATATGAATCTCTCCTATAGTGCTCCTAATAGCACACTTTCCTAAATAGAGGTCCCATCCTCCATCTGTGAAGAGAGGAATCCTGCGGGTGGAAATGACGTACACAACTCCAGTCGGGTACCCATCCTCAAAACCAAGTCCCAAATGCTCTCCAGAGTAGGGAATCCATGTAATGACATCGGCTGTCAATAACTCCAACTGTAGGAGGCAATGAGTAAAACCCTCAGCAACAGGGACCTCCGCCAGTATGGAAGGATGTCATCTCCGTCCTCATGGATAGGTGTCTAAACCTAACACGCTCACAAGACGCAAACAAGGAAGCCTCTCATAGGCCCAAAACTGCCAACACAAAGGCAAACATCTGCTGTCACTCAACACTCTTAACCCATACATGGAAAAAGACAAGAGAAACACTCACCAACAGAAATTGGTAGAATCCTAACCACGCCTCGGTCAAGCCCTGCGATCGCATGTGCATTCCCCTAAAGAAATAAGCAAAGGTGTAGGAACCCCAATAATACTCTCCTATACGGTCCACGTGTCGAGTGGCACTGATCAAAGTAAAGGACACCGTAGAAGAGTTATCTGCTATGAAGAAACCCCTAATGATCATCAGGAACAATCGCCGGAGAATACGATCCCTGACTCTCACATCATTAGGTATAGGCTCACTCAACAGCTCGCTCATAGAATCTACGCTCAAAGGACCTGTACGAACAGTCCTGCCCTTGAGCGCCTCCGTCGGAACTCCCAACAAGGATCTAACAGCAGTAGGGGTGATATCCGCTGTGCAAGGCACCGGCTCCCCTCCAAACTCCATACCTATGATAAACCGCCAATCCATCAGCGTCGTCATCACCTCGCAGTCCAGCAAATGGAGTGATTGAGTCTGGTGAAACCACCGCTCAAAAAATGCCCTGAGGTAACCCTAGGGACAGCGACGGGGTAGAATGGAGAAGAACCTCCTGAATCCCCAGCCATGGACGATCGCTCTGTAGTCATCATGCAAGGCCTGATACATAGAGTGGATGCTAAACCAGTTCCCTCGAGGCTGTGTGAAGCTGGGAACCTACATCAAATGCAGATCAATATCAGACTCCTTGACTCCTCATCAATAGGAAATAAGGAAGATTAAAGATCTAACTTTATACCTCATTTTCATGCAGGTATACTGAAGGATGCCTACTCAAGTCACCTAGAAGATCTGGGTTCGTCACTTGAATACCTAGAAATTCCCTATGGGGAACACATACAGCAGGAGCAGGAACCTCGATCGGTGCATCCTCCTCCTCGTCCTCGACATTCGGTACTTCAACCTGAATAGGACGTATCACCGCCTCCGCCAAGCGACGAGGCTGTCTAATAGAACGACACTAAGGCTCTTCAAAAGCCCTCCTCTGTACACTAGAAGTGGTCCTGCGGGAACTACTCGGCTGATCCGGATCCATGATATCTGGACAGCAAGTCTCCAAATCACCTCAGGAAGAGTGTGGTAATTTCTTACCTGGAGTCTTTTCAAAATGCCTTCTATGATTACATGCATGCATGCATTGCTTTAATATACATCTATAGTAGAGTTAAAAATGCATGACTACCCAATACCTACATTTTGGGAAAATTTTGCCATAGCCCCTTTGTAAATGGGACTATCCACATGCACATAAGCATGACTAGGTAGCCATTCAGTAGCACACCTATACACAGTCATTTACATCCTGTATGCATCAATACATTACAGTAAAAAATCCGTAAGTGTAGTCTAATTACCAGGATTATTTTGTTTGTCTACCTTTACTCATTTGTCCTCATATAGGATAAGAAATGACAGTAAAAGGTGCCAATTTGACTGTTTTAAAAGTCAAATTTTTTCACATCATTATGTTCAGCATGGTTTAATACTAATATTTGCTATGTTGAATATTTTTTATCAAGTCATATCAGCATGCATATTCACTACTATGTGTCTAAATGCATTTCATGCGATAAGTCATTTTCCAACGGACAGAAATTGGAAAAAAATACATGTATGTGTTACCAGGACAATGAAGAACGCTTGTACGGTGGCTGAATATGCAAATAGTTGCCCAAACTCAGCAAATCTGAAGAAGAGCTCTCGGATTTCCTTCGTTGCGCAACTTAAAAATAACTTATGAAAGCAACCAGTTGGCTATACATAGGCATGATTGGTCGTAGGCTAACCTGCGGCTCCTACAGGTACACCTGTGACATTCTTACATGGGTCCCACACCTCTAGCTCACTCCAGTTAGAGTTGCAAAGGAGGTCTCATAAGCTGAAAAGGCCAAATCAGGAATAAAAGTGCTACGCGATTGAGCGGAATAGCCTGAAATCCTGGTTTCTCATCAATCAGAGTTAAACTCCCGTCGTCTCAAAGGTATTCACTTGGATGCATGGTATACTATATCAATGAGCTCTACTTTCACAGATCATGCTTGGCAATACTCCACAAAGGTCCCCGGCGGGGGTTACAACGTAATGTAACCATTGATACACACATCAATGAAGGTCAAGCAGCCTTGACATCATGTCAGCCGATGGCAAGTAAACCCATAGAAGCAACCTTCCCCGATGGGGGCTACAACTCAATGCTACCATTGACACATACATCAATGAAGGTCAAGCAGCCTTGACAATGCATCCAGCAGGGATTTATCCAGTGATACACACATCAGCGAAGATCAGGCAACCTTGATAACAACAAACTGTTGGCAGTAACTCTGACAAAATGAGGGAATATGTTATACACATCCTCAAATAGACGAATCTTTATCCCCACATATCTCTTACACACAAGAGGTACCTCTATGGAATATAAGCCAGTGTCTAGGATTCAAGACTTTGGTGATAGCCCCAATGTCAACATCCTTGAAGACTTGGATCACATGTCCAAGCCATCGCTGATTGTCATCCTAGCAGGATTACCTGACAATCATTCATGCATTCTACATGTATTTGCATCATGTTGCTACATGTAGCATCATGTTTATCTTGCTTGCATTTCAAGTGTCTAGTATTCTTTGTCTTATCCATGCCTTGCATTGCATGAATATGATAAAGAGGGGCATCTGTAGATACTCGAAATTTTCTGTACTCCTATTACTAACATTGCAGGAGGGTAGATCCGTCTTTTGGAGATAACCCTGAAAGATAGATTACATCCATTCCAAATACTACCAGAAGTTCAGTTCCAACCCGGAACATAAACCGGGAACATCCTCTCAAACCCAGAACACGCACCGAGAATGTCATTTCCAATCTCGGAGATAACCCCGAGAGATACAGATTAAAAGACCGGCAACAACACCGAAAAGGATAGTTCTGTCTCAGCGATAACACCGCGACGCTCAGTTCCAGTCCTAGAGAAACACTGGGAGTAGCAACCCCATCCTTGGTGATAGCCCCAAGAGATGCCATTGCAGTTCCGGCGATAACCCCGGAAAGGCTTGTTTCAAACATATGCAATCAGCTTCAACCACAGACATCCTGTCAAGGCACACACACCTTAGACTCGGAGATAACAATTGGCAGACAAGAACATCCACAGATGACAGTGAGACATACAAACAAGCAGCAGTCCAATCTCAGATGTAACCCTGAGCAATGTCTGCTTTCCGCTTAAACTGACGATAACCCCGGTGAGGAGTCAACACATCATCTTAATGTCTCAAAAAGATGATATCGCAGCATACCAACAAGTAGTCCAATCTCAGCTGTAACCCTGAGCAACGTCTACTTTTAACTCAAACCAGTGATAACCCCGGCGAGGAGTCAAACGTCATCTTGTTCCTTCGACAATGGCACGTCGTCTCAACACTTTATACATACATACATCCAACAATGTCCCACAAGAGCCGAGGATTGACAATCCCGAGTGACTATTACGCGTGATAATACTTTGGATAGAATTTGAAGCTTGAAGACCATGGGCATAGACCCCTCTTCCTGACTTCGTACAACCTCTAATCCATGTCATTGCGTAACTCTCGACATAAGTGGTCTGAAAAAGGTCAGATATACCTAGTTCGGATGCTCGAATTGAAGTTCCGCAAGTTCGAGAGGACATTACAGTGCATGAGTGCACGTACTACGAGACGACGGGACCCACGAGGCTCAGATGCACCACGACCAGCCGCAGGTACAACTGCGGCTGTACCCGCGGCTGTCGTAGGTGTACCTGCGGCCATCTGTCTATATATACAAGCCTTGAGATCAACCATTTGAGAAGAAGAGGGAGGGAAAAAGGCGAGGAAGCCCTGTCCATTTTACTCTGCATACACATCTTTTGAGTGTTTCCTCACTTCTAAACACTAGTTAGCTTACATATAGCTATCTTTTATCCGATGGGAGCTGAGTGTTTATCCATTTAAAGTCATAGAAGTCTACTTTGGCAGCCCACTGTAAGCCTTCTCATATTCTATAAAGCCTTCTTCTCATATTAGCACACACTGTTGTACACGTTGAGAGTCGTGTGAATGTGTTTGCCCGAACTTCGGTCCGTGGTTTTCATTTCTGTCTGTATATATATACTTATATATATGTATATATTTCATATATGGACTAACATTATCGAGTTATGCCTCGATTGAGCCTAGACTTCGGTCTGGAGCGTTTAATTGCTTATATATATATATATATATATATATATATATATATAAACTATGGTCAAACTCTGTCTGATGAGCCTGGATTTTATATCCGGTGCGTTTAATTGCTTTCATATATATATATATATATATATATATATATATATGTAATTGTTGTCAGACATATCTGATGAGCCTGGATTTTATATCCGGTGCATTTAATCGCTTTTATATATATACATATATATAATTGTTGTCGGACATATCCGATGAGCCTGGATTCACATCCAGTGTGTTTACTGCTTTTATATATATATATATATATATATATATATATATATATTCTTGTCCGGCCTGGTGTTTACTTCGTGGCCTTTTACAGCTTTATTTACATTTTATCCTGCCTGGAGTTTACTTCGTGGCAGTTGATCGCTTTTACAGCTTTATTTACATTTCGTCCCACCTGGAGTTTACTTCATGGCAGTTGATCGCTTTTATAGCTTTATTTACATTTCATCCCACCTGGAGTTTACTTCGTGGTGGTTAATCATGTCCATATATATATATATATATATATATGGGGAAAATGGATATGCACAGCTGTGCAATTTTTTTTTTACACAGCAGCTAAAAACGACGTCGTTTGACCCATTTATTTTAAAAAGAAAAACACGGCTTCTCTTCACTCTCCTCCCAAATACAACCGAACCTCTCTCCTCCCAAATCCCAGATCCAAGCTCTCCCCTCCCAAATTGATCATGGAAACACGGCTTCTCTCCTCCCCTAATTCCCGAATCAGAAATCGAGCATCAAAAATCGCGATCTGAAGCATCTAAAGCATTCGATCAATGTTTTTAGGTCGCTGATTTTGGCTCCATTCTTCAATATCTACCTCCTGTCAGCAATAAGGCTCCACCACTGCTCTCTCCCATGATTTGCATACCCTTGGGACAACAGTAAGTATCTCTTGTAGAGGAAGGTTTCTGAATAATAGCCCAAGTGCATCAGGTAACAGTTCGTCCCAATTCCTAACATTACTACATCCTTCCTCCATTTAGTCTTTTATTTCACTGCAAAATAATAAAGAAACACAAGAAAACAAGATGAATTTAGGGTCCATATAGAAATCAAAACTATAATTAAAAGTAATGTTACAGTGCCTAGAAATTAAAAACCCAGATAGCCCAAAAAAATTTCAGGTACCATATATTTTTCCCAGAATTAAAATGACTTCATTAATTCTTAATCCAACATATTATAGTGGGATATTTTGGCAATAAATAAATAATAAAAGATTATCTCGCAACTTGCAATGTTATCTCGCTCTGAATTTGGGTCTGTAGCATAATAAATGAGATGTGTAGTATGAAATACTATTTACAGTGAAATGCAATGTTCTTAATTGTCTTCTTTTTTTCTGAAAACTGTCTTTGGTATTCAAGTTCAATATTCAATGTTCTTAATTCGTCTTCTTTTTTCTGTTTTTTTTCTCTTTTAGATTCCACGTACTCTTTTTTTTATCTTTGTTTGATTTTATATTAACATAGCGCAATTATGTGAGGTCTCGCTCTGAATTTGGGTCTACAGCATAATAAATGAGATGTGTAGTGTGGTTGCTACATAAGCATTGTGGTTGGTAATTTCTTATGAAGCATTTTGAAATTTTATCGTTTTAATTATTATGTAATTACAAATTTGTAGGATTTGTGTTGTCTTGATTTACAATGCATTCATTTTAGTGATTCACTGACTAAAAAAAATTCTTTTTACTTTTTTCGGAATTAACTGAACCAATGCATATCACACTTTTTCAATTTGACTGAAGGAGTTTACTGTGTTCTCTTTAGGCTTGGAATAGGTTAAGATCTTCTGATGTAAGCCAAGCTGCTGATGCCATTTCAAGCTTCCAGCTTTTCCTCTGTGGGTTAGCTACTGGTACATGTGCTAAAGCTGTATGTCATCCACTTGATGTTGGTCTTTTTCGACAGATTAAAGGACTACAAAGGCACCCGAGATATGCCCAGGTTGAGCGACAAACGTACACAAATATGGTTGACGCCCTATGTTGAATCGTGCCGATGGAGGGTTGGGTTGGGCTTTATAAGGGTATTGTTCCATCAATTGTTAAGGCTGCCCCTGCTGGTGCTGTAACATTCGTTGCTTATGAATTTACATCAGACTAGTTAGAGTCTATTCTGACTTGAAGCTGACTTGATTTGTGTCCTATTTTTTGCTTTTGCTTTTGCCTTTTCTTTTCTGTCTACTATATTGTAAGGCCTTAGAAAAAGCGGGCTGCTTTTATAGTTGTAAGTTTAGTTATCCTCTTCACAGGTCATAATTTTGTAGTTGTAGTATGATAACACAATTGTAACATTGCAAGTTATTTGCACAACATTTGTTTTAACGACATCCATGTTATTATTTGTCCTAGTCTGATTTCATTATTATTTGCAGTTTGTTGGAAATGTTTTCTTAGTTTTCTTCTTTAAAATCTTGTTGGAAATGTTGAAATATTATTGGTGCTTAAAGTAGTGTTGTGCTGCCAATGTTGTATTAGGTAGTGATTATATGGACACCAACTTGTTTGTTCATAACATGGCAGTCCTTTTCTGGAGATCAACAAAGAAGAAACTCAGTAAGAAATGGGAACATGACGTTTTATCATTTAAGAAATGCTGCTCTATTTGATTAAGACATGTTAAATTGCCACAGAAATGTCACGTTTTGAATTGGCCAAAATTTTAGCATCCAAAACATGTAACATAAACAGAAAAGGTAAAAAGATTACTAGAAAGAAGATCTAATATATATATTCAATAGTTCAATTAACAAACACCAAAATGTACAAACAAAACTACTAATATTTTCCATCCTTGCAGATGAAAAATAAAGCTCCAGATGGCGGACCGATTGTTCGCAAAAGGAAATCACAAAAAACGTTTCCTTCTAAAATGGCCCGGCTCTAAGATAACTAGAACTACTGCATAAAAACATATAACGCCAGTAGAAACAACTAAAAAAGCATACAAGTACAAACATTATTCAACATTTGTTTTAACAGTAATATTTTGCTGCAATGTTTACCAGAAACATACAACTCCAGAGTTATCCAACTAGGAATTCTTATTACAAACAATTTGTGCAATCCATTTTTCATGGGTCCATCTATCCAACTACCTCATGGAATATGTGTTCACCTTGATAATATTTCAACTCGATCACAAAACATACGGATCACAGAACAATTTTTCACCACTTGCTCTTACGGAACATGTAGCTTTAACTCGAAGTGCAGCTTTAATAAGTCTCTTAGCGATTCCTTGATGAAGCATAAATGGTGACTACATTTTAAAGTCATGGCCTGAAAAGAGCCTTAGCAATTAGATACATCAAAGAGAATAATATGATTTATATAACTTAATACGATGTAAAAACAGTTTATTTAATAACTACATCCCAAAAGTAAGTTCATTTAAATACCAATTATCTATATAATGAACCAACTTCGTTTAAATACCAATTAGGGAAACATACTGCTTAGAATATAGAAAATTTCATTCAAGGGTCATGTTCATTATGTTTTCGTAGTTAGAATAAAAAGAAAGTACCTTTGGTGGTTTTGTCTTTTCCTTTATTCCCTTTCTCATTATCGTTGTCTTTGTTATGTTGAATTGCTATTAATAAACAACAATAAAAATAAAAATTAAATATTTATAATAAAAATAAATAAATAAACATAACAAAATGAACTGTTTGTACCTAGTTTTGGACAAGTAGTCCTATAATGGTTGGCTTCACCACACTCTCCACAATAATGAGTTTGTTTACCCTTTACGTCTTGAGCTACCTCTCTACCCGATTGAAATCTCGAGGCTCCCCTTGGTCTACCTTTAGTACTAACTGGTCCATTGGGATCACACATTGTTATTTCTGGAATGTCAACAAAGGAAACAACTGGACTACCTTCAGGAACATTACAAACTTCCATCCTAGGACTTCCACCACTGTAGAAACAGATGCGATATAGTCTAATCACAAAGAGAACTTTAATATAAATCTAAAAGCTTCGAAATGAATCCACTGAGTACACATAAAAGGATATAGAAAATAATATAATAGATTACTATTATAGATTTCTAGGCACTGTAACATTACTTTTAATTATAGTTTTGATTTCTATATGGACCCTAAATTCATCTTGTTTTCTTGTGTTTCTTTATTATTTTGCAGTGAAATAAATGACTAAATGGAGGAAGGATGTAGTAATGTTAGGGATTGGGACGAACTGTTACCTGATGCACTTGGGCTAATATTCAGAAACCTTCCTCTACAAGAGATACTTACTGTTGTCCCAAGGGTATGCAAATAATGGGGGAGAGCAGTGATGGAGCCTTATTGCTGGAAGAAGATAGGTATTGAAGAATGGAGCCAAAATCAGCGGCCTTGAAAACATTGATCGAATGCTTCAGATGCTTCAGATCGCGATTTCTAATGCGCGATTTCTGATTCGGGAATTAGGGGAGGAGAGAAGTCGTGTTTCCATTATCAATTTGGGAGAGGAGAGCTTGGATCTGGGATTTGGGAGGGGAGAGGTTCGATTGTTTTTGGGAGGAGGGTGAAGAGAAGCCGTGTTTTTCTTTTTAAAATAAATGGGTTAAACGACGTCGTTTTTAGCTGTTGTGTAAAAAAAAATTTACACGGCTGTGCATATCCATTTTCCCCTATATATATATATATATATATATATATATATATTTACCGCTTTTATATATTTACATTTCCGATCCCCCATGGAGTTGCTTCGTGCTGGTTTATCATGTCTGTATATATATATTTACAGCTTTTATATATATATAACTGCTTACTACTTTCCGTACAAATTACAGTATCATGTGAGCCTAGGAATCATGTGATCACAGGTTCAGTTTACTGAATCTAGATTCGGTTCCCATGATGGACATTTTTCAGCTGTAAGTAATCTGTACATTATTTTATAGTGTCTGAATTTCCTTAGATGGTTGTCATGCCCATGAGGAGTCCGACACTGCTGTATATTATTTTCTCGAGAATGCTTCGCATCTCGAAAATAAAAGCAAACAAGCCGAACATTTAATAATAAAATGGAAGTATGAAAAGGTCTCAATTCCTATTGAGCACAGGGTTTGAAAAACCTCTTTTACAAAACTTCATTGATATATCTTGGTTAAAACCGAATTTTCTATAAAATTTAAAACCTTGTGTATATAGGTGCGAACGAGGCCTCGCACTACTTTCAAATAATTACACATTGATCCACACACACACACACACATTCATATAATAATTTCTTTAAAAAGTGGCGGTCACTGTGGTAACACGGATGTCAGGGGTGCCTAACACCTTCCCTCCGCATAATCAAGCCCCTGGACCCAAAATAGAATCTCGGTTTCATAGACCCGTCTAGCCGTGTCAAATCATTGGGTCAATGTGCAAACCTTTTCGGTTGCGTTGGTGCAACCAGTTAAATACACCAACTGGCGACTCTTAAAGTCAAATCGTCGACATTATACTTGTCAGACCTTTTTCACTTGTTTTTTCAAACAAATCTCACATTAACATGAGAACTCCAAAGAACAAGTAACGAAAAGGGACACTCAAAAATCCCGACGTTGACATTATCTACATCAACTTTCCTGAACTTGAAAAGTTTCAGGATATCATACTCATCTTACCCCTTTATTTATCTTAAAATAAGGGATTTACAATTTATTTCATCACATATTTAATCAAATATTATTATTATTCTTCTTATCTTGGCATATTAAGACGTCGAGAGGCTTCTCTACGCTCTTCTTCCATAATACGATACGACGTCCTACGATCCATTATGTACCATGGCAAGTCTTCAAATTGAGGTGGGTAATAAAAGACTCGATCCTGGGCCCTATCAATCGCAAAATGAAAAGTATAATCCATTTCATTCATCTTAGCCTTCTTCGTCTGAACCTTGGCTTCAGCACGATCTGCACATTGAGTAGCCTTTATCCAAGCATCCTCTGCTCTCGCACACTTAGTTGACTCTTCCTTCAAGTCATCTTTTAACTTTTCCACTTCAGTCTTCATCTTCTCATTCTCAGCCAATAGCTCTTCTTGATGTCCCTCTATGTGAACTAGGTTCCATTCCAAGTTCCCAAGTCATGAGTCGAGTTTCTAAATCTTCACATCCTTTTGCTCTATAGTAGCCTGACGCATGTCAGCCAACTCCTTCAACTCCTCAATCTTATCTTGTAATTCTATATTACGGTCATACAACTCATCGTACATCTCAACTGATATGAAGTTTATTGAAAACTCCGAAGGATCCTCTTCCTCATCCTCCACCTCTATCTTCTCAGAGTCCTCCTCCTCAGGATCATACACGGGCTCATTCTTCTGTCCTTCCTCAGCAACCAACAGAGAAGGCTCCCTCTGGATCAACTTCTCTCGAATGACATGGACGTATCGGGGCTCCTCATCTCTAGGTACCTGGGGTATTTCTTCCCTAGCTTGACTAGATCCTTCAACGTTAGACATCCTGGCAACAAAATACTTTTAAGTTTTATTTATTACGTGACACTCTTCGATACTCGCGAGCACATAAATTATTAACACATAGTACATAAAGTCTTTTATTATTTATCTTTAATGAATTTCTCCAATTCATTCCCTAGGACTCGATAAAAGTTTATCACCACTATATTTTCTATCTCCTTAAAGGTTACTTCCTAAGGTTTTTTCCACCCAAGGTTCATAACCTAAAGCTTTGATACCAACCTGTGACACCTCCAAATCTGGGTACTTCATTCCCATAGGATTTGGTGCTCAATATCCAAAACAATTACTTATAACTACCCATAATCAAGGATAATTACATAAAATAAACAACTTAAATAATAATCCTTCCCTTTAGAGGGCTACATCAACGTAAAACAAATCCCATGTAATCTAACCTTAAACTATTACATAAGTCCGCAGATTACATCATAAAATAAATTAAGTCTCGTAGCATAATTCTACTAAATAAAACCAAACAAGTCTTCATCATTTGGACATCTTGCCCTTGCTTTTACTAGAAGATAGTTCGTCAACTTTCTCAACTTTAGCTGCAGTGTTAAATATAAGAGTGTGCAAACAATTGCTCACTAATATAATGATGACAAAAGCAATAACGTAGGAGTAAGCAATGATTACTGAATAATTAAGAACTTGTTCTTCGAGTTAAGATTAGTAAACAAGTTCGAGGTTTATATCTGAGGGTCTTTAAGACCATGAACTATGTCCCAAGGTTATTAAGTATTTCTACTTCAACCCTTAACAATTATTAGACTATACAGACTTTTACTTTCTTACTTAGGGGGATCATCCCTTCGTACCATGTATTGTGCACAAACATCTAAACGCTAACGCGTACATAATCCCCTATATTAGGATTGTTCATCTCGGTTTGACTTTAGCATTTCCACACTAAAGAAAGTTTTGTTTGGAATAACTTAACAGTGACTCTAAAATTTTAGAACACTCACCAATTATGGATTAGTCCAATCAATAAAGATTTATTAGCTATTCGAAGGTTCAACACGATAATATATTACTTAACAATGATAATTAAGTCAAAGATTGAATGTCAGTGATATACAATTGAATAGACATTCTATGTACAAAGTATTATATCCAAAAGAGTTAGAAAAACTCATTTGAGCCAATGAACTTGAACAATTTATGCTTTGAATGGCAAGAACAAAAGTTAGGAACTTACTCAATAAAATATTAAAGTTTTAGGAACTTACATAACGATATCAAGTTAAGAATATGAAACTTGCTCAATGTAAAAGAATTAAAATGCAAGAGCTTGCATAATCGTAAACAAAATAGAACTAAGAAACTTGCTCAACGTAAATATAAGGTTTAGGAAACTTGCCTCGTGTGTAAGTTACACAATTATTACAAACGTTTGCCAAATATCCTACATGTACCATTAGGATCACAATACCAATTAGTTATATTAACATTACCTTCATCGGTTTACTTCTCATTTTAGTCAAGTCTATAGTCTCTAGCTTAAAATCTGATTATTCTAATCATTCATGTACCATGAACCTGATCTCCCAATTATATTGCAATACACAACATGGATTATTGAAACACAACTTCAATTCACATGACATCACATTCCAAACATTCACAACTTATTAATTCATAACTTATATTTTCAACTTTGTGATTACAATATATTATTATGTCTTATAGCATGTTTTAGGTTCCTCTACAATCATTAAAATAATTTAAGTTAACATTCCCCCAGCTATACTGTTAACAGTTCATTACTGGGTCTGACTGGCCACTACCGTGGCCGCGCCCTAGCTACCCTTGGCTATACTATTAATAGTTCATTACTGGGTCTGACTGGCCACTGGCACGGCCGCGCCCTAGCTACCCTTAGACCCAGCGCGCTCCGCGCTTAACCCCAGAATCAGTTTTCCAGAACACGAACATAGACTCTGCTCTTATACAAGAATTCCAATTTCTTCATTTTTACAGCTACACAGACCACCCTTACACTACAAACAGCCTCATAACATATACAATCAACCATTCTAACACCTAAAACAACTTACATAATCAAATTTAGAGGATTAGAAACCATATTTTTGCTAATTTCTTCAACTTCAACACACTTAGCAAATTCCATCACCAAAACATCGTTTCATAATCAAATTAAGCCATTTCAGTTGCATTGTTTTCATTTCTGGACATACTAACACAATTAACAACCAATTTACAGGTTATAATAAGGATTGATCATACATTTTTGGTCTCAATAAGCCATTTTCACACATATATAACATTGTTATTTAAATTTTTCTTATACAAACCAAATTTCATGAATTTGATCACTAAATGTGACACCCCTAAAATAGGTATACACAACCCATTATAAGTCACCAAATACATAGTACATAATTCAAATACAAACTTAATTTATACAACTATTAAGTGTCGTGTAGAATACGACAAAACATAAACTTAGAGTTTTTAACACAAATATTGTCTCGTAGATAATATCCAAAATCAAATGGAGTCCTCATTACAATTATTATCACTCTATTTTATAAAATAGTGAGGACTACTATAGTCACCATCTTGGACAATTACTCCATTCCCTGACTAGTCCCGGCTATATTCTCATTTCCTAAAGAGACAATGAAAGAAAAGGGTGAGCTCAACTAGCCTAGTAAATAATATTATGACTAAGATAATGTAGAATAAATTATCTTTAGCCTTCAACAGTGTAAAAACTGATAGAATACAATAGACAACAAGTTTAGCTGCAGCGGAACAAGCAACCATTAGAAGAGTCAAGTAGAGCATGATGTCTACCATCTTCTATGATTTAAAAGTTCATCATCAATATTTTATCTTTGTAACACATTTCAATAAATAATCCACATCACCGAATTATCCATGCACTACGGGACAAGGATATTCGTTAGTATCACATCCACGAATTATCCATGCACTACACGCCAAGGATATTCGTTAGTATCACCAATGGTCATGATCATGCGAAACAACTGTCCATCAATGCACTACGAGCCAATGAGGACTTTTACCACATCATTTGTAACATTACAGGTCATGATTATACCGATACATAATTCCTGGTCATAATCATACCATTCAATAGTCCATCTATGCACTACAGGCCAAAGATAACTTTCACCACAATATAAGCATGAGGATGATGACAATGATATAAGAATTCAATTAAGTGAGAACAAGGATAAATTTTAAAGATTTATAATTCAATTTATCAAGAGATCAAGAATGTCCAAATTGTTAACATGATAACTACTTTGTGGAGTAAAATTCAAGAATAATATTCATGTATCAAAAATAATTTGGACATAAAAGAAATTAATTTTTATTATGAATAGACCCGAATGAATAGTACCCCGTTAATAGTACTTTGTGAATAGCACCCTATGAATAGTACCATATGTATGAATAGTACCGTATGTATGAATAGTGTTGTATGTATGAATATTACTCCAGCATGAAAAGATTAAAATTTAACAAGAATATTCAAAAAAATATTTTAGTGGAACGATACTAGATGAAGCGCAAATTTCAAAGTTATTCTACTAATTTCAAGGAGTATAGAAGCAATACTTATCAACATAAGTGTACAATTAGGAATATGAAATGAAATAATTTTACTTATATACTTCAGAGTATGGAAGAAAATATTATTTCTTACGAATATTGAACAAAAATAATATTCCTTACGAATATTGAATGAAAATAATATTCCTTACGAATATTGAACGTAGACAATGTAAGACCCCAACTTTTATGAATAAAGATTAATTTTTATCGACATATATTTTTGAATATTATGGTGTGAATTTGATATAATGTTATAGTTATGAGTAATATTTATACATTTTGCAATGTAAATAAATTGTCATAAAATATTCGTTTTGTCGGGGAATATTCGTTTTATCAAGGAATATTCATACAACGGCACAATCATTAGTGGACCCACAATAGAATTAATGTCGGAGTTCAAAAACGACAGAAATAACTTTTTATAAAAATTACGGCAAAAGTTTTACCGTTAAACTGTTAAACTACCCAGTGGTAAAAGTACAGTAATAAGCGTGGTTACATTATAACACACAGTATTGTACAGCATCTTTGATTATTGATGCTTACGTTAGAAGTCACTCAATTTTATTCAATTATTGCCACAGTAATTGATGCATAGTATCTCTCATATTATTGATTTAATTATTGTCACGGTATCATCTGCATAATATTTTATATTATTAAATCAATAATTGAGACGACAAAGTTATTCATATTATTATTTGCATTATTGACGATGTCTAGAAAGTTCTATCGAGGAAAGAGGTTTGGTAACCTAATTGCGCGCTAATAGGGAGAAATCTTTATCGGAAAGCCCCCTCTTTCCTGGGAATGATCTGGTTGTTAATATTGTAAATTATAATATTAATGATGAATAAGTTCATGTTGATTAAAGATAAGAATAATAATTGATGAGTGAAAGATGTTTGTTTAATTAGTTTTCTTTAATTCTTCTGTGACCCAATTATCCTCAAAGGAGGTAATTCTGTAATTGGATGGTTTTGTTATTATTGACCAAATGGATAATTATTTGGATAAATGAGCAATTAATTGCTATTAGTTCACATGCAAATAACTATTTGCTCATATGCATGGAACTATTGGTTAACATGCATGTACTATTAGGGGAGGTTGTGCAAGATTGATAATACTTGAAGGACTAAATTAAAAATAGAGTTAAAGATGAAGGTACTAAACTGTAATAAGTTGAGCCCCTAAACGTGCAATTATTAAAATTATATTTTTCTATAAATAGAAGCTCATTTCTACTTTCATTCTCACCAATTCACTATGACTCACAAGAGCAACTATAGAGACAGAAACTATAGAGAGGAAGAAGAAGAGTATTCTGCTACTTCATTATTGCAGTATCCAATCTTCTACTAAGGTAAGGGATATTATTTTTGTTCAATATTCGTATGAAATAATATTTTTTTTTCTATACTCTATAGTATATAAGTAATATTATTTCGTTTCGTATTTCTAATTTTACACTCATTTTGTTAAAGAATTTCTTCTATTCTTCGTGAAATTAGTTAATATCCTTGAAATTTGCGTTTCATCTAGTATCACTTCACAAGGATATTTTTCTGAATATTTTTGTTAATTTTAAGCTTTTCATATCGGAGTACTATTCATGGGCACTATTCATTTATATAACACTATTTATATGTACGGTACTATTCACAGAGTACTATTCATGGGTATTATTTATAAATAAAGGGTACTATTCACGGGGTACTATTCATAAAGTACTATTCACATGATACTATTCACTCGGATACTATTCACCCAAGGTACTATTCATGATAAAAAATTAATTTCTTTCGGTCCAAATTATTTTTGATACAATATTATTCTTGAATTTTACTCCAAAAAGCAGTATCATGTTGACAATTTGGACATTATTGAATTCTGGATAAATTAAATTATAAATATTTAAAATTTATCCTTTCTCTCATTTAATTAAATTCTTATATTATTGTCATCATCGTCATGCTTATATTGTGATAAAAGTCATCTTTGGCCCGTAGTGCATAGATGGCATGTTAATTGGTATGATATGACCAGGGATTATTCGGTATAATTATTACCTGTAATATTACAAATGACGTGGTAAAAGTCCACATTGGCCCGTAGTGCATTGATGGACAGTTGTTGGCATGATCATGACCATCGATGATAACACGAATATCCTTAGCCCGTAGTGCATGGATAATTCGTGGACGTGATACTAATGAATATCCTTGGCCCATAGTGCATGGATAATTCAGTGATGTGGATTATTTATTGAGCTGAGTATCAGCAATAAGATTGATGATAAGCTTTTTAAATTATAGAAGATAGTAGATATTATGCTCTACTTGACTCTTCTAATGGATTGTTTGTTCCGCTACAGTTAAACTTGTTGTTTATTTTATTCTATTAGTTTAACACTGTTGAAGGCTAACGATAATTTATTCTGCATTTTCTTAGTCATAATATTTCTTACTAGGCTAGTTGAGCTCATCCTTTTGCTTTCATTGTTTTCTTAAGGAAATGAGAACGTAGCTGGGACTAGTCAAGGAACGGAGTGATGGTCCGAGATGGTGGCTATAGTAGTCCTCACTATTTTATAAAATAGTGTGATAATAATTATAATGAGGACTCCATTTGAGTTTAGATGTTGTCTAGAAGACAATATTCATGTCAAAACTCTCAGCTACATTTTGTCATATTCTTTTTTTTTGCTAAATTGTGATTATTATAAACAAAAGACGAAAACAAATCTAGGGGCATACCCCGCGAAAGAAATATAGCAACCACATCAAAGACAAGCCAATGATGCACTTGCTATATCCAAGGCTATAACTGCCAACATCTAAGATTGGGATATTTAACAATATAAGAGCTAAAATTTTTAACTGAATACAATTTGCATTTAACAGTCCTAACACACTCTTGAGCAAAAGCAGAAGCAGCACGAGGGGTTTCACCATGGGCTCGTCGATTGCGTTCATTCCATACTTTATAGATAATTGTGGCCAAGCAGAGTTTAATGATCTGAGTTGACATTTGGTCCATTTGAGACTGTTGGATGTGAAGAATCAGTGGGTCCCAGCCGAAAGGAACACCAAACCAGCCATGAACAGCAAGCACTGAGTCAAGAATCTGTCGAGAGAAGCCACAGTCAAAGAAAAGGTGAGAGAATGATTCGGTGACATTAGAGCAGAGACAACAGGAGTCTAATGGCCAAGTCACTAGCCTATTATGAAGAGCTAGCCAGAAGAAAAAGGAGTATCGAGGGATCTGCAGGTTGTGCCATAGAAGTTTGTACCAAGGGACAATAGTACATCTACAGCGTATAGAAGACCAGATATGAGATGCTTTGACCGATGGAAGGCCTGCCCAGCATATCTGATCCGAACCGAGAGAAGGCAACGGCATGTGGAGAAGTTTGTCCTTCATCTGCAAGAGGCTATGGTAATTGGATATAGGGGGTTGCCATGAGTAATGTGTGATGATGGCACTAACTATGTCTTTGTGTTGCGACGTCGTGGAGCTGCGGCTTAGGTGACTGGTGCTGCGGCCCGAGAAATGAACTGGGAGTTGGCGCCGCGGCGCGAAATCCCAGACTCTGAATTTCCAGTTCGGGACGAGCACAGAATTCAGCGAAAACAACACATCCTAAACACTAATTTCACCAAATTACACATACCCACATCATCTTCTGATTGTGATTACCTCCTATACTACTCCCACCAGTCTTGTTATTACCTTCTTTCTCATTATTCTTCTTCTTCTGCTCCTGATTATACTTCGTTACTGCATCACTTCCACCCTCAGCAAGTATGGCCTTCTCTAACACTCCCGTAAAAGTGTTCAATTGGAACATTAACACTTTGCTATACAACCAGGGCTTCAGTCCCTGCTCAAATCATCTTGCCTTCCTCTCATCAGTGTGCACTTGGTATGTGGCGAACCTAGCCAACTCATTAAACCTTGCTGCATAATCAGCTACTGACATATTCCCTTGTTTTAACTCTAGAAACTAAACCTCCATCTGATTTTGTGAACTAGTCGGAAAATACATCTCAAAGAACATCTCTTTGAATCTTTCCCAGGATATTACACCTTCACCTCCTCTCACTTTGTTTGCCTGCCACCAATAGCTGGCTTTGGACTTCATCATAAACGTTGCATAAGCAGTCTTCTGATCTTCCCTTACCCTAGCAACATCGAACACCTTTTCCATCTCCATTACCCACGTCTGAGCTTCAATTGGGTTTATGAAACCCTTAAACTCTAGTGGTCCCACCGCCTTGAAGTCCCTAAACAAAGAATTTGGTGGAGCTTGGGGTTGATTATTAAGTGCTCCAGCTAAAAGGTTTACCAATTGCTGAACGGAGTTAGCATTGGCGTCATTGTTATTGTTTGTTGACCCTTCCTGGGCTTGCTGAAGATTTTGACTTCTAGGCGGCATATTTCTGTTAAGAATATATGCTTATTAGATCTTTACTCAATCTCTAAAATATTTAAGACTTAACTAAACATTTAATCATATCTCACTTAACACATTACTTCAAATAAACTTTGACATTTCATTTAATTCAAAAGTCTTTACATCATAAGATAGCATCACTGCTATTTACATCAACTATCCCAAGATAAAGAATCTACAGGATTTAAAACATCACAATATTCCTTTATTTATAAACATATCGGAATTTACATCATTAACTATCAAATAGTTTTCACATATTTAAACTAACATTATCACTGTCTGTTAAGGCGCTGGATAACCTTGCTACTTTCCTCTTCCAAGATGCGAGACATCGTTCTGCGAACTAGCATATATGATGGTAGATCCTCAAACTGGATTGGATACTTCCTAACTCGATCTTGGACCGCATCCATTGCATTCTGTAGTGTATAGTACGTCTCCTCAAGTTTAGCCTTCTTCGAATGACGATCATCTTCTGCAAGATCAGCACGACGTTACTCTCGTACCCAGCCCTCCTCTGCTATGGCAAGCCTCTATGAGCTCTCTTTCAGATCCTTCTTCAGCTTTTCTATCTCTACAGACTTGTCCTCGGTTTGACCCTTCTCGTGAACCAGATTCCCACTCCACGTTTCCCAAACGTGTGTGAAGAGTCACAATCTCTCTATCCCTCTGCTCAATAGTAATCTGCTGACTAACTTCCCGCTTAGTAAGATCTCGGACAGTGTCCTGCAACTCTATGTTACAATCATAAAGTGCATCATACATCTCAGCATCAATGGAGTTCGGTGGGAACTCCTCTTCTTCTTCTTCTTCCTCTTCCTCTGGATCAGTCTCCGACACATGCTCCTGACTAGCAACAGTGATCAACGGAGATGGTTCTCTCTGTACAAGTTGTTCCCTGATGACATGAATGTCTCGGGGCTTCTCCTCTATAGGTAATCGGGGTTCCTCCTCCCCAGCTCGACTAGCTCCTCCAACATCTGACATCCTGACAACAAAATTTTAAGTTTTAGTTACTAATCCGTGCTAGCGAACACATAGATTAACACATAAGAACATAAAGTCTTTTATTATCTTTAATGAATTTAAACATTCATTTCTTAGAACTCGATAAGAGTTTACCACTACTATGTTCTCAATCTCCTACAAGGCTACTACCTAAGGTTGTTCTCCCCACCTAAGGTTCATAAACTTACAGCTTTGATACCAACCTGTGACACCCCCAAATCCGGTACTTCCACAGGATTTGGTGTTCACTGTACAAACATCATCTATCTATCTACCCGTAAATAAAATGCAAACCATACAATAGATAGAAATAATAATAAAATCTCTCCCCTTATGGGGTTACATCAACTGAATAATAATAAATCCCAGGTTACTCTAACCTTAAAACATCTGTGCGAAAAACATAAACAAATAAGTCTTAGTAACATAAATTCTAATTACATCACATAACCACAGTTAATAAAACAGTCTTCATTACTTGCTAAGCTTGCCCTTGCCCTTACTAGTGGAAGGTTCTTCTGCTCTTTCGTTCTTAACTACAATGTTATTATTACGCATGAGTGAGCACGATTTCCCACAAGTATAACAATATAACAATGAATAATAACATACGAGAGAAATAATAACTTCTGATATAAAGCTCAAATTTTGAATCAAGAATGGATAACAAGAATCAAAAGAAATTCTGAGGGTCATAAGACCTTGAACTATGTCCTAGGTTGTCAACTGTTTTTTCTTGAAACCTTTTACAGTCATAAGACTATGGACTCTTCTTCTCGTACTTAGGGGGATCAGTCCTTAGTACCATACTGTGCACAATATCTTAACGATAAAGCGTAAATAATCCCCTATACAGGGTTGTTCATCTCAGTTTAACATTCAAGTCCGCACCAAAGGAAGTTTGGTTTAGATAATTCATCAAGGGGTTCTGAAATTTAGAACGCTCATCAACTATGGACTAGTCGAATCAATAAGGGTTCACTAGTCTAACAAGGTTTAACAGTAAATGAATATTTAACTTGAACAACATCTTAAAAGGTATACAATAGAATAATTATTGTATAACAACATCATTCTTGAAGATTAATAAACTTTAATATCCAAGACAGGCTTGATCAATAATAATGAGAACTTGCTCAATATCGAAAGAGGAATTAATCAATTTATATAACGATAACAAGTAAGGTTAGGAAACTTGCTCAACGAAAGTTTAAGGTAAGAAACTTGCTCAACATAAATGTAGAGCTAGAAAACTTGCTCAATGTAACAAGATAAGGTTTAGAAACTTGCCTCGTTCGTAGATTACACTTAAACAAACTCGTTCTTTGAATTAAATCCTACATACCAATTGCGTTCACAATACCAGTCAATAATAATGTACTAACATCATAACTTTACTCTTTGTTTAACTCAAATTCATGACTATACTTAGTCAATTATTACACTTAGTGTAAAATTAAGACTTCACGAAAAATAAACTAATTATGCATTTGATCATTCAATCCACACGTAATTGTGGTATGGACATGTTAAGAATTTATTTTAACATCTCATTATAGGTTTAACAACTCTTTATAAACATTAGACTAAGTTGCTATCAAATTTCCATACTTGTACACTTTAAAAAACTTATTTCTGACCATTCTGCTAAGTGGCGTTGCGGCACCACTTTTATACTATGTCTTGGCGCTGCGGCGCCGTAACGCTGCGGCTCAGGTGACTGGCGATGCGGCGCGAGAAATGAACTGGGAGTTGGCGCCGCAGCGCGAAACCCCAGACTCTAAATTTCCAGTTCACAATGAACATGGAATTCAGCGAAAACAACACATCCTAAACACTAATTTCACAAAATTACACATACCCACATGTTAAAATTCATACATAATCTTTACTTAACATCTATGGAGTGATTTCAATCCATTAAAACACATAATCACAGGATTAAAACATGAAAATTGGACTGTTCTTGATATTCTTGAAGTTTTGAACATAAATTCTAAAATTCATCGCCATAGATTCGTTATAAGACCAAATCCAACCATTCAAATTTCGTTTTGTTCATTTTATCATGCATAATCATATACAAGTGGAAATTTTGCAAAACCATTTATGTTTGACATACTAAAAACACGTATAAGGCCATATGGCCATATAACATACTCTAAAATCTTTTACTGTATAATTTCATGAAACTGAAGATATGGAAACCCATATAATATATATAAAACATGCTATGATGTTATATATTAACACATAATCACATAATTGTTACCCTTTCCAACTACAGAAATTTTACAAAAAACTTAGGCCATATTCACGAAAACTTAAAAAGACGTAAAATAGGAATTTAGGTTGGAGAGAATTACCCAAACCGTAGAATATAACTTGAGAAGATGAATTCCCTCTAAATTCTTTACCAATCACACACTAATTACTCAAACTCTCTCTGTCACTTTCTAGACTTAGGAAAATTAATAAAGAAAAGGAAGGGGAAAACTTATAATAAAGAAGGCTTCTGACGAGTTATGGTCAGTTACCCAGTCATGGGTAACTGCCCTCAACTCCCTCTAAGGCCATGTTTGGCTAGTTAGAATAGGTTTTAAAAATTATTTAATTTAATAAAGCTTTATTATATAGTTGAAGTAATGTCACATCCATTATAAATAAATCAATGTCTTATTTAATTTATTTAAATAAAATATAATAATTTCTCAATAATTCACATAGTCACATAATTAAATTTCTCATTTAATAATAATATTAAATGATTAAATCTCTAATTATTAATTAAATTAATTAAAATAACATAGGCTTATAAATATTTCTTTTAATTCAATAAGCTCACATAATCACGTACTTCGAATAATAAAAATTCTCCACATTAGTTTAATAAATATAACACATATAATTAAATTAATATACCATAATTTTATCAATTAATTATTTAATCTAATAATTAATTCATCAAAAAAAATTTATTCAATCCAATAAATATTAAAATTAAATTACAAAATCTCGGTTGTCACATCTTTCCCCTCTTAAAAGGATTATGTCCCCAGAATCACAACACAGTAATTCGTCCCGTTACATTCTCTTCCTTACAAAGATTTTGTCCCCAGAATCGCATATAACAATCTAAGTAAATAAATGAGGATAATTCTTCATCATAATATCTTCGAGTTCCCACGTAGCTTCTTCAGCGTTGTGGTTCCTCCAAATTACCTTAACAAAAGGTATTACTTTATTTCTCAGAACTTGTTTTTTTCGGCCGATAATTTGAACATGAATTTCTTCGTAAGACAAGCCTTTGTCGAAATGTAGGGGTTCATATTCAATCACGTGCTTGTAATCAGGTTTGTAGGGTCGTAGGACTGAGACATGGAAAACATTGTGGACATTCTTTAGAGATGGAGGTAAGGCTACCTCATAAGCAACTTCTCCTACCCTTCTCAGAACTCCAAAGGGTCCGATGAATCTTGGGCTCAATTTTTCTTTCTTTCTGAACCTGATCTTTCCCTTCCAAGGAGAGACCTTTAAGAACACATAGCTACCTGGCTCGAATTCGACATTCTTGCGGCATGGATCGACGTATTTTTTATGTCTATCTTGAGCTTCTGTCAATCTTGCTCGAATAACCTTGACTATCTCTGCTGTTTGTTGTACCAATTCTGGGCCTAGTAGTTGTCTTTCGCAAACTTCATCCCAATATAGTGGAGTTCTGCACTTTCTACCGTATAACGCTTCATAGGGTGGCATTCCAATACTAGCATGCTAACTGTTGTTGTAACCGAACTCTACAAGTGGTAAATGGTCATCCCAACTTCCTTTAAAGTCCATTATGCAAGCTCTTAACATATCTTCCAATGTCTGAATTGTTCTCCCACTTTGTCCATTTGTCTGAGGGTGATATGCCTTACTCATTCGCAATTGTGCACCCATGCATTCCTGTAGAGGTTTCCATAAGTTCGACGTAAAATACGGATCTCTATCAGAAATAATTAACACCGGAACTCCGTGCCTTGAAACAATCTCTTTCACATATAACCTTTTCAACTGATCTAGGTTGAATCTGATTTTGATTGGAAGGAAGTGTGAGGATTTCGTCAATCGGTCAACAATAACCCATACTGCGTCGTAGCCTTTCTGAGTCGTCGGTAGGCAAACCACGAAATCCATCGTAATATATTCCCATTTCCATTTTGGAATCTCTAAAGGTTGTAGCAACCCACTCGACCTCTAATGTTCTGTTTTCACTTTTTAACATGTTAGGCACTTGGCAACACACTCTGCAACCTCTCGTTTCAAATTTGGCCACCAAAAGTGTTGTCGAAGGTCTTGGTACATCTTGGTGCTACCAGGGTGAATCGAATATCTTGAGTTGTGAGCTTCGCTCAAAATTTCTTCCTTAATCTTTGTTACTGGCGGTACCCAAATTCAGCTCTCAAATCTTAGTAGTCCCTCACTATCTATTTTGAATCTTGGTTCAATCCTTTCAGATATCTTCTTCTTCACTTTCTCACATTCTTCGTCCTGAAGTTGAGCCTCCTTAACTTTATCCACTAAAGTTGTACCAGCTTGCATCTGGAACAGCTTCTTGTCAATCTCCATAGGATACTTCACTTCCAATTCTAGCTTTTCCATTGCTAAAATTAGCTCCTCCTGAGCGATCAACATCATCAATTTCTCCCGACCTTTTCTACATAGGGCGTCGGCCACCACATTTGCCTTACCCGGATGGTATAGAATCTCACAATCGTAGTCCTTAATTAACTCCAACCACCTTCTTTGGCGCATATTCAAGTCTTTTTGTGTAAAAATATATTTCAGACTCGTGTGGTCTGCATATATTTCACACTTCTCCCCATAGAGATAGTGCCTCTAGATTTTCAAAGCAAAAACCACTGCAGCTAACTCCAAGTCATGGGTCGGATACCCCTTCTCATAATCCTTCAGTTGTCGTGATGCGTACGCAATGACTCTACCGTTCTGCATAAGCACATAGGTTAGTCCTTTATGCAACGCATCACTATTTACCACAAAATTTCCTGTGTCATCCGGAAGAGATAACACAGGTGATGTACTCAACCTCTTCTTTAATTCTTGAAAGCTTTCATCACACTCTTCCGTCCAAACGAATTTCACCGATTTCCTAGTCAAATTCGTCAGCGGAGTTGCGATCTTGGAAAAATCCTGAATGAATCTTCTATAATAAACTGCCAATCCAAGAAAACTTCTTACTTCCGACGACGTCTTCGGCTGTTCCCAGTTAATCACAGCTTCGACTTTGGATGGATCTACCGAAATTCCGTCTCTATCAATCACATGTCCAAGAAATTGTACTCTTTCAATCTAGAATTCACAATTTTGAAAACTTAGCATACAACTTTTCCCTTCTCAATGTCTCTAATGTCAACCACAAATGCTCTTCGTGTTCTTCCTTAGTTTTCGAATATACCAAAATATCATCTATAAATACCACTACGAATTTGTCCAAAAACGGCTTGAACACTCCATTCATTAAGCCCATAAATGCTGCAGGAGCATTCGTTAGACCAAATGACATTACCATAAATTCGTAGTGACCGTATCGTGTTCTAAACACTATCTTCGGTATATCCTCTTGTCTCACCTTCAGTTATTGATAACCACTTCTCAAATCTATCTTTGAAAAATATCTTACTCCCTTTAACTGATCGAACAAGTCGTCGATTCGCGGTAATGGATACCTATTCTTAATCGTGACCTTATTTAGTTCTCTGTAGTCTATGCAGAATCGCATTGTTCCATTCTTCTTCTTTACAAATAAAATTGGCGCTCCCCACGGTGATACGCTTGGTTGAATATACTTCTTGTCCAGTAATTCTTGTAATTGGACCATCAATTCTTTCATCTCTACTAGTGCCATTCGGTACGGTGCCTTCGATATTGGGGCCGTTCTTGGAGCCAAATCGATCACAAATTCAACTGCTCTGTCTGGAGGAAGTCCTGCCAAATTGTCCGGAAATACGTCTGTTAAATCTCTTACTACTGGAATCTCATTAATTTTCAGATTCTCTTTATGACTATTGACTATGTAAGCTAGATAGCCTACACAGTCTTCCCTTAATAATCTTCTGGACTGCATCATCGTCAGACAACTCGCTTGTCTAGGCGACTTGCTACCATAAAACACAACCTTTGACGAAGTTATAAGGTTAATACGCTTCTTCTGGTAGTCAATTACCGCCCCATAATTAGATAACCAATCCATACCCAAAATAACATCAAATTCTCCAAGTCGAATAGGGATAAGATCTACGTTCATGATATTACCCTTAATACCTACTCTACAGTTCTTGTACACGTACTTAACATGGATAATTTCTCTATTCGTAATTTCTATGTTCATGGGGTATTTTAACTCGTCCTTAAACAATTCTAAATTCTTAGTGAAGTCATCGGATATAAATGAGCAAGTAGCACCCGAATCAAATTACACATAAGCATTAACTTTATTGATCGAAATGATACCTCACAAGATCGACAAAAGAGTTATGTTGATGTTCATTTAAAGGACGTGAAATTCAATATTAGAGATTATGTGTTGTTACGTGTTGCTCCATGGAAAGGAGTTGCAAGATTTGGAAAGAAATGAAAGCTCAATCCTCGATTCATTGGGTCATTCGAAATCTTTGATCGAGTAGGAACTGTGGCCTATAGACTCGCCTTACCGCCAAGTATGTCTCGTGTTCATAACGTTTTTCACATATCTATGTTACGTAAATATGTGGAAGACACGAACCACATTATTGAATTAGAATCGGACGAGATAGCGGAAGATTTAACGTATAAAGAGGCACCTGTTAAAATCTTGGATAAGAAGGAGCATATTCTACGCTCTAAGGATATACCTCAAGTCAAAGTTTTATATACAAACCTTGATGTTGAGAAAATGACTTGGGAGTTAGAATCTAAAATGAAATCAAGGTATCCTCACCTCTTTGACATACCAGGTATGTACCCCAATTTTGAGGACAAAATTTCATAAGATGGGGAGGTTGTAAGACCCTAACTTTTAGGAATAAAGTTAATTTTTCTCGAAATATATTTTTGAATATTATGGTGTGGATTTAATATAATGTTATAGTTGTGGGTAATATTAATAAATTTTTCAAAGTAAACAAGTTGTCATAAAATATTAGTTTAGTCGGGGAATATTCGTTTTATCAGGGAATATTCGTATGACGACACAATCATTGGTGGACCCCACAACAAAATTACTGTCGGAGTTAGAAAACGACAGAAATAACTTTTTATAAAAATAACGGCAAAAGTTTTACCATTAAACTATTGAAATACCCAATGGTAAAAGTACAGTAATACACATTATAAGACCCCAAATTTTATGAATAAATATTAATTTTCTCGAAAGGTTTTTTTAGTATTAAGGTGTGGATTTGATATAATGTTATAGTTGTGGATAATATTTACAAATTTTACAAAGTAAGCAAGTTGGCATAAAATATTCAATCGGTCGGGGAATATTTGTTTTATTAGGGAATATTCATACAACGGCACAATCATTGGTGGACCCCACAACGGAATTACTGTCGGAATGAGAAAACTACAGAAATATCTTTTTATAAAAATAACGGCAAAAATTTTACCGTTAAATTGTTGAAATACAGTAATACACGTGGCTGCATAGTAGCACACGATATTGTACAATATCTTTGATTATTGATGCTTACGTGAAAAGTTACTCAGCTTTATTCAATTATTACCACAGTAATTGCTACATAATATCTCTATATTATTGATTTAATTATTGTCACAGTATCATCTGCACAATATTTTATATTTTTAAATCAATAATTGAGACGATAAAGTTATTTATATTATTATTTGCATTATTGACAATATCTAGAAAGTTTTGTCGAAAAAAGGGGTTTAGTCACCTCATTGCGCGCCAATGAGAAATTGTGACGCCCCCAAAATAGGTATACATCACTCATTCTGAGTCGCCAAATACATGATACATAAACAACTACAACATTATTAATACAATTGTCGTGCAAAATACGACAACACATAAACTGTGAGTTTAAATATAAATATTGTCGTCTAGACAATATCCACACTCAAATGAGTCCTCATTATAATTATTGAAATACTATTTTATAAAATAGTGAAGACTGCTAAATAATTGTCTAGAACCATCATTCCACACCCCTGACTACTTCCTGTTATATTCTCGCTTCCTAAGAAGAAAAATGGAACAAAAAGGAAAAGGGTAAGCTCAACTAGCCCAGTAAAAAATATTATGACTAAGAAAATATAGAACAAATTATCGTTAGTCCTCAACATGGAAACATCTGATAGAATATAATAGATAATAAGTTTTAGATCAATATTCACAGCGGAAATAATAATTCGTTAGAAGAGTTAAGTAGAGAATGAAATCTATTATCATCTATGAATTTAAAAGTCCATCATTAATATTTTATCCATGTAACACCAATCAATATACATCTTGAATCAAATATTTATCTTTTCACTATGGGTCAAAGATATTCATTTGTATCACCAGTTGGTTATGTTCATCTCAACACCTATTCATCTCTGCACTACGGACCAAAAATATTCATTAGATAATCATTCATCTTTGCACTTCAGGCCAAAGATATTCAGTTATATCATCATTTATGACTGAGAATGATGAAACATAATTTTAAAAAATGAATCCAGTGGGATAAAAGAACAAAGATTAGGGATTCGTACTTTAGATAATCCAAGTTCAAAAACACTCCATAATAAACCATAGTGGAGTAAAATTCAAGAATAAAGATCAAAATATGGATACAATCAAAGATTGTAACTATAATAGACATCTGGGACAAAGAAGAGAAAATTTTATTTTTCGATGAATAGTGTCGTATTTGTGAATAGTGTCGTATACGTAAATAGTAACCCCGACAGAAAAAGGTAAAAATTTCACAATAATATTCATACCAATATTTCGGCATAATGATATTGAAAGAAATAATATAATTTACGAAGAAAATAACATCCCTTACCTCAAAAGGACAGTACTTCTGACTGGAATATCAGATATAACGCTGAAGGAAACTTGCACCGTATAGCAACACTCAAAGTATTGAAATACTCACAAAAATACGCTCGATAATATAGAGAGAGAAAACTTCAGTTTCTGGTGTAATTTTCAATTCTAACTTAAGCATCCAATTTATAGGAAAATGCTTAGAACACCAAAGCAGAAAATTTAATAAAATATTATTATTTTTAATAAAAATTCTTATGTACACCTTAGAAATATGATTTCAGAATTTTGCAACATTAAATGGGACCCACCAACATGAAAAATATGTTTTAAATATTTTTTGTAATAAAGTCAATTCAGACACAATATTTCAAAACTTCAATAATTCATAATAAATAGCTCTTATATTAGAAAAATTCAAATCTTATGTCCATTCCATAGGAAATTCAATTCTCTACAACTTTGTAGCGTTATGTTTTTCCAAATTCTAAACAGAAATTGACCGAAATCCACATACAGACGATTTTACAGGCTATAATTAAATTTCAGTCAAAAATGGGGTCCACCAACATGTTTAACATGTTTTTAGCATTTATTATAACAAAAATACTCTTCCACCTCAATTACTCATATATCACACATTCATTGTAAAAATTTCATCATTATTATACTATCAAATTATACACTTATAATGTAATATAATAATATAGATAAAATTTCAATTGTCAACAATTGTCACTTTTCTAAAAATTCCTCCACTTATATCCACATAAATAAATATTTTTTCTTATCATATAAATCAATAATTAATTATTCACAAATAATATTATAGAATCACAATAATGACAACCAGGTCGTTCTCAAGAAAGAGGGGGCTTTCTAATAAGGATTTCTCCTTACTGGCTCACAATTAGGTGATTAAACCCCTTTCCTAGACAGAACTTCCTTAGACATTGCCAATAATGCTATCTAATAATATTATTCAAATAATATGAATTATTGATCTGATAATGGAAAATATTATGCAGTGACAATTATTGAAACAATAATAATATAAATATCAACGTAGCAATTATTGAATCAATAAAATAAAATATTGAACAGTAATTACTGTAACAATTATTGAGTATTGCCTTCTTACGTAAGAATCAATAATTGGTGCAATATCGTGTGCTACTGTGCAACACCGCGTATTACTGTATTTTAACCACCGGTTATTCCAACAGTGTTAACAGTAACAACTACATCATTATTTATAAAAAAACTCATACTTGCCGTTTTCTTCATCCAATCACTTTTCGTTATGGGGCCCACAAAAGGTTGCGCCGTCATACGAATATTCCCCGACAGTAAGAATATTCCACGACAAAACGAATATTACCCGATAACAATGAATATTTTATAACCACTTGCTTATTTAAGATATTTGCGTATTTTTCTCATAACTAACCACATTAATCAAATCAACCCCTTACTATTTCAAAATATTAAATAGAGGAAATTCCATTTTATTAAAAAAAATAAATTTAGGGTCTTACAACCTCCCCTCCTTATGAAATTTCATCCTCGAAATTGACGTACGTACCTGGTGTTTCAAAAAGGTGAGGGTACTTCGCTTTCATTTCTGATTCCAACTCCCAAGTCATTTTTTCAATAGCATGATTTCTCCACAAAACCTTAACTTGTGGTATAACCTTTGTGCGTCGGACATGCTCCTTCCTATCCAAGATCTTGATAGGTACCTTCTCGTGCGTTAAATCTTTGGTTATCTCTTCTGGTTCTAACTCAATAATGTGGTTCAGGACGTCCACATATTTACATAACATCGATACGCGAAAAATGTTATAAACACGCGACAAACTTGGCGGTAAAGCGAGTCTATAGGTCAAAGTTCCTACTCGATCGAGGATTTCAAATGGACTAATAAATTGAAAGTTTGAGCTTTCTTCTCTTCATTGACTCTTACTTCTAGAATAACGCCTTTTTGCACCTTCTTCTTTATATTCATCAGCTCCGGTGTGTATCTTGATCGATTTTAACTTTATCGATTAAAGTTGATTCTACTCGTATATCATTACGTGGGTCCCTAGAGTCTTTAACTCTATCTCTATCATTTGTAAGTCATATAAAATGGGTCTTTGTGTTTGACAATATCGCACTCGTACCCACATACAATCTTCTACTCAACACGTCAGCTACCACATTCACTTTTCAAGGATGGTATAGTCAGAACAGGTGCCAAAATGAGTCTCATCTTGAGTTCTTGGAAGCCCTTCTCATATTCCTCGCTCCATTCGAATTTTGTATCTTTTCGAGTTAGCTGAGTTAATGGAGTAGTGATTCAAACAAATCCTTCCGTAAATCTCTAATAATAACCAGCTAAGCCTAGAAAGTTACGTATTTCAATTATTGACTTAGGTTGCTCTCAACTGTAACTCATATCCCAATCTTGGATAGCACGTCACAATGGCACCTATCAGTTTACCACCGCACAAATATGGAGTGAATGTGGTATGGGCTTTGCTAGTCTGGTATGGGTCTGGGCCATATGGTCTGGTGTGTTCTTTCTTGATGTGTTTGCAATATGTTTTTGGCAGTTGACAGCTGGTGTTTGGTTTGGGCCTAGCTTCCCTGCTCCCGTTCTGCATCTCGGCAGCTGCTGGATCTAAATCTGATGTTATGTTTGGTTGCATTATGGCTGCTTTTTTCTACAACTGCTGGATACTATCCTGATGCATGCTGCTTTGATTTCTGAGGTCTTCAGGGGCACTGCTTTAGTTCTGGTCTAGGTATCTTGTTGCAAGGCGTAGTCTAGCTCTGCAGCAGTGAGATCCTTCACTCTGCCCCTTGGGTGATTGTAGTGCTGCTGTTGCTTTGTGTTTGGTCCTTTTGACGGAGGTTCTGCTGACTGGTCCTATTGTTGCCTACCTGTCTTCCTGCTGTTTACCTGTCTACCTGTTGCATGAGCTATTGTGGTTCTGCGTGGCGCGGTGTTGAATCTCCTAGTGCTTCACTGTGATGTACTTCACACTTGGCAAATGAGCTGGTTTTTTGCTGGTACAGGGGCTCGGTTACCAGCTGATGGTTTGCTGATGTTGTTCCTGTTGTGTTTGATGCTGATTTTTGCTCAGTTGGATCTTCGTGGATTGTCCTGTGTCGCTTCTGGTTCTTTCTACTGATGCATTGGTGAAGATTGCAGCTGATATGCTGCTGCTATTTTTTTTAGCTGGTTTAGTGTGCTGCTGATGCAGAGAAATTGGGCTGATGTTGTGCTAGTATGCTTGTCATCTGCTACTAGTCTGCTGCTACTGTTGTCATCTGCTGCACCTTCTGTTGTTGCTGCTGCTGTTACAAACTATTTTGGTTTCTGGTGGTCTGCTGCTACTGTTCTTTAGCTACTGCTGCTAACTGTTTAGTGCATATTGTCTTGCATTAATGATTTTGTCCATTTAGTAGGCGATTTAGATTGATGTTGTTGATGATTGATGGCCTGTTGTATTTGTTTTGATACAAATGTAGTAATTTGTCTCTTTTCTGATGTTGGGCGTTATGCCTTGTAATCCTTTATAGTCATGACATCATAGGGCCTGTCCTATGATGGCTATGCTATAATCTGATTGGGATTCCCCATGTTGTTTGTAACTTCTTTTTATTTTATTACAGTCTAAATTTAGCAAAAAAACGATAGAGGCTATGGTACCAACTCCTATAGTTAGGTTTTTAACTCCTGAAGTTCAATAGGGGCCAATCGATATGAGATTTTAGAAATGGGTTTTGTACAGGGTTCAAGGTCAATATAAAATTTGATATCACGCTCTGGGGTAGGCCAGGAATTTCTTCGGGAAATACGTCAGGAAATTCACTAACAACAGAAACATTATTGAAATCTGATGTATTTTTGTTCAAGTCCATGACATGGGCTAAGAAATCTTGACATCCATTTTTCAATAAACAAATGAATTTATGGCTTGATATAAAAGTTTTGACTTTAGTGGTTTGGTTGCTTGAATTCGCATAATAGGTTGGTTAGGAATATGAAAACTAACAACCTTACGAAAATAATCAAATTTAGCATGATGAGTAGTTAACCAATC